>CALPBR020000039.1:95000-105576 GCA_943138885.2 Tholera decimalis
ATCGCCTTTACCAGCTCGTCGTCCTCGCTGTCCAAAAAGACGTCCTTTAGGACGACGAGCGGGTTTTTATTTTGCATAGGCGCCACTGTCAGTCCTCCGCCTTGGCTCTTGATCCTATCCCTTACTCTTTGGAGTTCCTCCTCAGAGTCGCACCCCAGTATTACCGTCTGGTTTTTCGCCTTGCGTACTTTATTTATTCTGAGGCCAGTTACCCTGGCATCGACCGCCTTCTTCACCCTGGCGAGCACCTCGTCCGCAGTCTCCTGGCTGCCCTCCAAGGTGATCGCCACCGAGTGAAGAGCCGGCCGGTGCCAGGGTTTGGCTGCCGTGACGCTGGCGTACGTTGGCGGGTCGGTTTTCGGTTCGACCACAACCTCCCGTATGACCTCCTTTATCCTATCAGTCCTTGCTGCGACGTCCCTGCTAAGGCCATTCATCTGGTCCTCGAGGCTGACCATACAACGACCGAAGGTCCTCACCCCTTCCATCGTGTTGTCCATACTCGTCTGGACGGTGTCGATCTTCAAACCGACCTCGTCGGTCTTCAGACCGACCTCGTCGACCCGACCAATGACCTTATCGAGGATGTCGAAGCCGCAGTTATTACATTCAGTCTTCATATCTTCTACTCCTTTCGTCACTTCCTCTTGGAGGTCGTTGAGCCGCATATTTAGGTTCGACTCCATCCCTTCCAGCCTATCCAAAACCTCCCTCAGTTCGGGGGGTGTAGGCGTGGTGAGTGGAGCTTTTTTAGACTCTAAGACTTTAGTTTCTAAGATTTTTACTCGCCTACTTACCTCAAACAGGACCCGCAAACCCCTGTCCGACTGGACCTCCAGGAAGGTCTTGATGTCCCGACGCATCTGAGAATAGTCCCTCACTCTGGACGGGATATCCTCAAAGGTCTTCATGACCTCCTGGAGGAGTTTGTCATTGGACAGGTTTAAGTAGTTGTCGCCCTGTTTGACGTAAGAGTCCATGAGGTCTATGGACCTCCTCTTCCTCTCCGGTCTCCGGATGGTTAGGTTAGGTTAGGTTAGGTTAGGTTAGGTTAGGTTAGGTTAGGTTAGGTTAGGTTAGGTTAGGTTAGGTTAGGTTAGGTTAGGTTAGGTTAGGTTAGGTTAGGTTAGGTTAGGTTAGGTTAGGTTAGGTTAGGTTAGGTTAGGTTAGGTTAGGTTAGGTTAGGTTAGGTTAGGTTAGGTTAGGTTAGGTTAGGTTAGGTTAGGTTAGGTTAGGTTAGGTTAGGTTAGGTTAGGTTAGGTTAGGTTAGGTTAGGTTAGGTTAGGTTAGGTTAGGTTAGGTTAGGTTAGGTTAGGTTAGGTTAGGTTAGGTTAGGTTAGGTTAGGTTAGGTTAGGTTAGGTTAGGTTAGGTTAGGTTAGGTTAGGTTAGGTTAGGTTAGGTTAGGTTAGGTTAGGTTAGGTTAGGTTAGGTTAGGTTAGGTTAGGTTAGGTTAGGTTAGGTTAGGTTAGGTTAGGTTAGGTTAGGTTAGGTTAGGTTAGGTTAGGTTAGGTTAGGTTAGGTTAGGTTAGGTTAGGTTAGGTTAGGTTAGGTTAGGTTAGGTTAGGTTAGGTTAGGTTAGGTTAGGTTAGGTTAGGTTAGGTTAGGTTAGGTTAGGTTAGGTTAGGTTAGGTTAGGTTAGGTTAGGTTAGGTTAGGTTAGGTTAGGTTAGGTTAGGTTAGGTTAGGTTAGGTTAGGTTAGGTTAGGTTAGGTTAGGTTAGGTTAGGTTAGGTTAGGTTAGGTTAGGTTAGGTTAGGTTAGGTTAGGTTAGGTTAGGTTAGGTTAGGTTAGGTTAGGTTAGGTTAGGTTAGGTTAGGTTAGGTTAGGTTAGGTTAGGTTAGGTTAGGTTAGGTTAGGTTAGGTTAGGTTAGGTTAGGTTAGGTTAGGTTAGGTTAGGTTAGGTTAGGTTAGGTTAGGTTAGGTTAGGTTAGGTTAGGTTAGGTTAGGTTAGGTTAGGTTAGGTTAGGTTAGGTTAGGTTAGGTTAGGTTAGGTTAGGTTAGGTTAGGTTAGGTTAGGTTAGGTTAGGTTAGGTTAGGTTAGGTTAGGTTAGGTTAGGTTAGGTTAGGTTAGGTTAGGTTAGGTTAGGTTAGGTTAGGTTAGGTTAGGTTAGGTTAGGTTAGGTTAGGTTAGGTTAGGTTAGGTTAGGTTAGGTTAGGTTAGGTTAGGTTAGGTTAGGTTAGGTTAGGTTAGGTTAGGTTAGGTTAGGTTAGGTTAGGTTAGGTTAGGTTAGGTTAGGTTAGGTTAGGTTAGGTTAGGTTAGGTTAGGTTAGGTTAGGTTAGGTTAGGTTAGGTTAGGTTAGGTTAGGTTAGGTTAGGTTAGGTTAGGTTAGGTTAGGTTAGGTTAGGTTAGGTTAGGTTAGGTTAGGTTAGGTTAGGTTAGGTTAGGTTAGGTTAGGTTAGGTTAGGTTAGGTTAGGTTAGGTTAGGTTAGGTTAGGTTAGGTTAGGTTAGGTTAGGTTAGGTTAGGTTAGGTTAGGTTAGGTTAGGTTAGGTTAGGTTAGGTTAGGTTAGGTTAGGTTAGGTTAGGTTAGGTTAGGTTAGGTTAGGTTAGGTTAGGTTAGGTTAGGTTAGGTTAGGTTAGGTTAGGTTAGGTTAGGTTAGGTTAGGTTAGGTTAGGTTAGGTTAGGTTAGGTTAGGTTAGGTTAGGTTAGGTTAGGTTAGGTTAGGTTAGGTTAGGTTAGGTTAGGTTAGGTTAGGTTAGGTTAGGTTAGGTTAGGTTAGGTTAGGTTAGGTTAGGTTAGGTTAGGTTAGGTTAGGTTAGGTTAGGTTAGGTTAGGTTAGGTTAGGTTAGGTTAGGTTAGGTTAGGTTAGGTTAGGTTTTTTTTTTTTTTTTTTTTTGTTTTTTTTTTTTTTTTTTTTTTTTTTTTTTTTTTGTACAGCTTTTCCCCGGTCATGAGACCACCAGGACCTTGTTTATCTATATAACTCATTCATTCTAGTTCTTCTTTTATGCCTCTCGCACTTTCATTCTTCATACTATATCTTTCTTTCATTCAACCTTTCATACTTCGCCGGGTGGGACTCCCGCATATGTTAGTCTATTCTATTTCATCATTTTATTTATTTAGGGTATGGTAATTAATGTGACACCTTGTTTTATTTACATGGTTGTTAAAAATTTAAAAAATGTTAAAACTATTATTATATCTAAACATGTACTTATTCTAGTTGTTCTATTACATTTCTATTTTATTCTGATTTAAATAACAATATATCAATCCTTTATCTTACATGCTTATTTTGTTAGTAAAAAGTTACATCTTATCTCTTATTCGTTGACATAGTTGCGTATATATAAGAAGAGGTTTAGTATAGTAAACTACTATCATACAGATGAGTACTATTTGACTGTTGTGCTAGATACCAATATCTATTACAGCTACGGTACTATATTTTCCAGTTTTAAAACATGATTTGCCTATTTAACTTATACACAGACTTTAAAGTACCATTAGTAGCAATCTAAATAACATACATAAACAACTTGTGTAATTAATTAGCCGACCTAGGGTACACACCACGTGAACAGTTTTCATTTTGAATTTTATGTGCTTTACAATGTGTAATGTTTTGTGTGTTAAGGCAATACTATATATATATTCTGATAATACAATATTTATTACCTTTCTTATTGTTTGTTGTTTCGCTTGTATTTCCGGACTGCGTGCTTATTTCGCTTAACAATTGTAATATAATTGCAAACAAATATAAACAACAACAATGTAAAAAGGACAAAACAAAACAACAATTTTTTGTGTTTTCGTGTTGAGTGTAGTGCATGTTTTGTATTTTGTGCGTGTTTTCATATATTACTATATATTTAATATATGTTTTGTATGTCTTGTGTGTTAATGTGCGTGTTGTGCATGTAACGTGTGTGTTGTACGTCCCCAGAAACGGCTCAGGCGTACGCCGTTGTCGTCCGAGCCAGGTAGTCCCACTTCTTGCGCACCGGACACTCCACGCTAAAGGCGTTGTGGCCGGTCCCTTGGAACTTCGAGTGCAGGCAGTTGCAGCACCGCGGTTCATTGCCCGCAATGAACTCCGCACACTTCTCGCGAAGGTGCGGACCCCCGCAGTGACTGCACCTGTCTGCACTCTCGGTACAAAATTTCCGGCCGTGTCCGAATGCCAAGCACTTCGTGCATTGGATGAGCGGGGACTGGTCCTCAACCCTGACCCTTTGCAGGTCAAGGTAGAGGGCCCCAGCCTCCGTCATCCTTTGCCATACCTTGGGCCTGACTTGGACGACAACGTGCGCCGTCCTGGGGTTCCTCGTCCTCTTCTTATATTTTATTACCATTTCTTTATCTTGCTGGTCTAGGTCCCTAAATATATTTTCATTTTGGGAGTGGATCGCCTTTACCAGCTCGTCGTCCTCGCTGTCCAAAAAGACGTCCTTTAGGACGACGAGCGGGTTTTTATTTTGCATAGGCGCCACTGTCAGTCCTCCGCCTTGGCTCTTGATCCTATCCCTTACTCTTTGGAGTTCCTCCTCAGAGTCGCACCCCAGTATTACCGTCTGGTTTTTCGCCTTGCGTACTTTATTTATTCTGAGGCCAGTTACCCTGGCATCGACCGCCTTCTTCACCCTGGCGAGCACCTCGTCCGCAGTCTCCTGGCTGCCCTCCAAGGTGATCGCCACCGAGTGAAGAGCCGGCCGGTGCCAGGGTTTGGCTGCCGTGACGCTGGCGTACGTCGGCGGGTCGGTTTTCGGTTCGACCACAACCTCCCGTATGACCTCCTTTATCCTATCAGTCCTTGCTGCGACATCCCTGCTAAGGCCATTCATCTGGTCCTCGAGGCTGACCATACAACGACCGAAGGTCCTCACCCCTTCCATCGTGTTGTCCATACTCGTCTGGACGGTGTCGATCTTCAAACCGACCTCGTCGGTCTTCAGACCGACCTCGTCGACCCGACCAATGACCTTATCGAGGATGTCGAAGCCGCAGTTATTACATTCAGTCTTCATATCTTCTACTCCTTTCGTCACTTCCTCTTGGAGGTCGTTGAGCCGCATATTTAGGTTCGACTCCATCCCTTCCAGCCTATCCAAAACCTCCCTCAGTTCGGGGGGTGTAGGCGTGGTGAGTGGAGCTTTTTTAGACTCTAAGACTTTAGTTTCTAAGATTTTTACTCGCCTACTTACCTCAAACAGGACCCGCAAACCCCTGTCCGACTGGACCTCCAGGAAGGTCTTGATGTCCCGACGCATCTGAGAATAGTCCCTCACTCTGGACGGGATATCCTCAAAGGTCTTCATGACCTCCTGGAGGAGTTTGTCATTGGACAGGTTTAAGTAGTTGTCGCCCTGTTTGACGTAAGAGTCCATGAGGTCTATGGACCTCCTCTTCCTCTCCGGTCTCCGGATGAAGGTCTTGGCGGCATCCAGCGTCTGTCCAGGCGGGCTTGCTGGGTTGGGAGTAGTGGCGGGAGCGGCTTTCCCACCGAACTTCAGGGATATCCCCTTCGGCGCTTCGCGCGCTCCGGAGGGCCCCCCGTTGTCCGGATGGGTAGGCGACACAGACCCACTTGGTCTGCTGGCTCCAGCTCCCGATCCTCTCCCTGTAACTGGGGTGCGAATTCCAGACATCATGTTTTGTGTGGTGTGTGGCTCGTGTGTAAAGGGCACGGCGTACACGGGGAAAATTGTCAATAATTAAATTAAAATTTAAAATCTAAAATAAAATAAAATAAAATATAATAATATAATATTAAGTCAATGTCTATGTCTATGTCTGCCCTGTATAGGGGGGTAAAATTCGTCAGTTAAAATCTAAAATCTAACTATATACTACTTAACGTTTAACCCTGTATAGGGGGGTAAAGTCAAAATAAAATAACTAACTAAATACTAATAAAATAAAAAAGTTAAAATCAATAAGTCTAAATCTGCAGTCTAAAAATCCCTATGCCTCTTAGTTACCGAGATATCGTTATTTGAAATAAGGGGTGGGGGGGGGTCCAAAAAGGGGGGAAAGGAAACCTCTTATGCGACTTATGCCGTGGTGTCTTCGACACCACAAAGGCTAAATTCAAAGTCGGTTTGGCGCTATCTCCTCTCGCTTCCGAGATATGGCCCGCAAGAGGTAGGAAAAAGAAAAGTTGGGAAAAAGAGGAAAATAAGGGGGGGGATCGATATCTCGTCTACGGTTTTCACCTTAGTGTCGTGTCTAACGACACTACACAGGCCGAATCTGGGGTCCAAATTCGCCTATCTCGTCTAGTTTACGAGATATTCAATTTTTGGGTACCGGGTTCGATTCCCGGTTGGTGAAATTTCCGAAATTTCCGAACTAGAGGCAAGGGATTTTTCACACTTTGTAAGTTGGTGTTTGTTTGTGTTGTTTGCGTATTTTGAGATGCGGTGTATAAGTATGTAAAAAATTTTTATTCTGGAAGCTTCTTTTTTACGGAAAAAAGTTGAGGGTAGCGGCTAGGCGACCGAGATCTTGTACGGAAACAAAGTTAATTTTACAGTTTTCGCCGAGCACTCCCTCAACTTCGGGGGTCGATATCTTGATTTCTATTTGTGACGCGTGGACTTCCGATACGTCCACAGACGCGGGGAAGATTCCCCTTTCTCCCGACCCGCGTTCCGGATTTTTCAGCCAAGGGGTACGCTTGTGAGGGAGCGTCAAAGTGTGTTGTTCCCACTTTCACAACCGCAAATGTTGTGGTAATCGGACCTCCCGTGTACTGAAAAATCCGGGACTCGGCTCGGAAGTGGGTCCGCCCCGTCCCTGCGACGTACCGAAAATCTGGATGTAAAACACCCCTCCTTCAACCCCTAATTTACTGATTTTAAAATTTTTAAGTTTCCAGTGTTATTGATATTCCGCTTTTTTGTAGCTTATATCTGCAGATAAAATTATGAAATAAGGCTATTCTTGTGGCAGTACCCCTAACGTTATTATGTACAATTTTCAAAATGAGGTTGGGGTGGTATTTTCCAACCCCCGATTTTTTTAAAAACTAAAATCTAAATATCTAAGAATCTACTCAAGCTATAATTATGAAAATCTAACACTAGTTACAATTTAATAAGCCTAATTTTTTAAAACTATAGGAAGCAATATATCTATCCTGGTTTTCCAGGAATAGATTTTTTAAGTTTAGAAAAAGTTTATATGCACGTTTCAAGGGTCCTCCACACCAAATTTCCTTGTTCTTTTTTCGCCGCCCGGCACCTCGTCTGCGTCGCCTGCGATGTGTGCTCCGGGATTTGGTTCGCACCCTCGGGAACACCGTTTTCACACCTCGTGGCTGACTGTTTTCGGTGCTATCTCTGGCACCTCTGGACGGAATACCCCGAGTGAGGTGTCCAGAGATAGGTCTTTTTATCCCGCACCTAGCTGCAGTCTCAGTTTTTCGAGTGCCCGCGCAAAATCGGGCAGCGTCGGGTTTTGAACGTTTTTCCGCACGGTTTTTTGCACTTTTGAGGCACAATTTTCCACTTTTTTCACAAAATTTTTTCGCGTTTGCGTGCGTCTCGGCAGCGCGCATCCAACGATATATGACTCTTATAGGTTTTCGCGAAAAATACCACGACTTGTATTTTTCGAGCGCGGAGCGTTATAAAAATGATCTGATCGCGGCGGGGGGTGCCGTGTGACTGGGTTAGGTTAGGTTAGGTTAGGTTAGGTTAGGTTAGGTTAGGTTAGGTTAGGTTAGGTTAGGTTAGGTTAGGTTAGGTTAGGTTAGGTTAGGTTAGGTTAGGTTAGGTTAGGTTAGGTTAGGTTAGGTTAGGTTAGGTTAGGTTAGGTTAGGTTAGGTTAGGTTAGGTTAGGTTAGGTTAGGTTAGGTTAGGTTAGGTTAGGTTAGGTTAGGTTAGGTTAGGTTAGGTTAGGTTAGGTTAGGTTAGGTTAGGTTAGGTTAGGTTAGGTTAGGTTAGGTTAGGTTAGGTTAGGTTAGGTTAGGTTAGGTTAGGTTAGGTTAGGTTAGGTTAGGTTAGGTTAGGTTAGGTTAGGTTAGGTTAGGTTAGGTTAGGTTAGGTTAGGTTAGGTTAGGTTAGGTTAGGTTAGGTTAGGTTAGGTTAGGTTAGGTTAGGTTAGGTTAGGTTAGGTTAGGTTAGGTTAGGTTAGGTTAGGTTAGGTTAGGTTAGGTTAGGTTAGGTTAGGTTAGGTTAGGTTAGGTTAGGTTAGGTTAGGTTAGGTTAGGTTAGGTTAGGTTAGGTTAGGTTAGGTTAGGTTAGGTTAGGTTAGGTTAGGTTAGGTTAGGTTAGGTTAGGTTAGGTTAGGTTAGGTTAGGTTAGGTTAGGTTAGGTTAGGTTAGGTTAGGTTAGGTTAGGTTAGGTTAGGTTAGGTTAGGTTAGGTTAGGTTAGGTTAGGTTAGGTTAGGTTAGGTTAGGTTAGGTTAGGTTAGGTTAGGTTAGGTTAGGTTAGGTTAGGTTAGGTTAGGTTAGGTTAGGTTAGGTTAGGTTAGGTTAGGTTAGGTTAGGTTAGGTTAGGTTAGGTTAGGTTAGGTTAGGTTAGGTTAGGTTAGGTTAGGTTAGGTTAGGTTAGGTTAGGTTAGGTTAGGTTAGGTTAGGTTAGGTTAGGTTAGGTTAGGTTAGGTTAGGTTAGGTTAGGTTAGGTTAGGTTAGGTTAGGTTAGGTTAGGTTAGGTTAGGTTAGGTTAGGTTAGGTTAGGTTAGGTTAGGTTAGGTTAGGTTAGGTTAGGTTAGGTTAGGTTAGGTTAGGTTAGGTTAGGTTAGGTTAGGTTAGGTTAGGTTAGGTTAGGTTAGGTTAGGTTAGGTTAGGTTAGGTTAGGTTAGGTTAGGTTAGGTTAGGTTAGGTTAGGTTAGGTTAGGTTAGGTTAGGTTAGGTTAGGTTAGGTTAGGTTAGGTTAGGTTAGGTTAGGTTAGGTTAGGTTAGGTTAGGTTAGGTTAGGTTAGGTTAGGTTAGGTTAGGTTAGGTTAGGTTAGGTTAGGTTAGGTTAGGTTAGGTTAGGTTAGGTTAGGTTAGGTTAGGTTAGGTTAGGTTAGGTTAGGTTAGGTTAGGTTAGGTTAGGTTAGGTTAGGTTAGGTTAGGTTAGGTTAGGTTAGGTTAGGTTAGGTTAGGTTAGGTTAGGTTAGGTTAGGTTAGGTTAGGTTAGGTTAGGTTAGGTTAGGTTAGGTTAGGTTAGGTTAGGTTAGGTTAGGTTAGGTTAGGTTAGGTTAGGTTAGGTTAGGTTAGGTTAGGTTAGGTTAGGTTAGGTTAGGTTAGGTTAGGTTAGGTTAGGTTAGGTTAGGTTAGGTTAGGTTAGGTTAGGTTAGGTTAGGTTAGGTTAGGTTAGGTTAGGTTAGGTTAGGTTAGGTTAGGTTAGGTTAGGTTAGGTTAGGTTAGGTTAGGTTAGGTTAGGTTAGGTTAGGTTAGGTTAGGTTAGGTTAGGTTAGGTTAGGTTAGGTTAGGTTAGGTTAGGTTAGGTTAGGTTAGGTTAGGTTAGGTTAGGTTAGGTTAGGTTAGGTTAGGTTAGGTTAGGTTAGGTTAGGTTAGGTTAGGTTAGGTTAGGTTAGGTTAGGTTAGGTTAGGTTAGGTTAGGTTAGGTTAGGTTAGGTTAGGTTAGGTTAGGTTAGGTTAGGTTAGGTTAGGTTAGGTTAGGTTAGGTTAGGTTAGGTTAGGTTAGGTTAGGTTAGGTTAGGTTAGGTTAGGTTAGGTTAGGTTAGGTTAGGTTAGGTTAGGTTAGGTTAGGTTAGGTTAGGTTAGGTTAGGTTAGGTTAGGTTAGGTTAGGTTAGGTTAGGTTAGGTTAGGTTAGGTTAGGTTAGGTTAGGTTAGGTTAGGTTAGGTTAGGTTAGGTTAGGTTAGGTTAGGTTAGGTTAGGTTAGGTTAGGTTAGGTTAGGTTAGGTTAGGTTAGGTTAGGTTAGGTTAGGTTAGGTTAGGTTAGGTTAGGTTAGGTTAGGTTAGGTTAGGTTAGGTTAGGTTAGGTTAGGTTAGGTTAGGTTAGGTTAGGTTAGGTTAGGTTAGGTTAGGTTAGGTTAGGTTAGGTTAGGTTAGGTTAGGTTAGGTTAGGTTAGGTTAGGTTAGGTTAGGTTAGGTTAGGTTAGGTTAGGTTAGGTTAGGTTAGGTTAGGTTAGGTTAGGTTAGGTTAGGTTAGGTTAGGTTAGGTTAGGTTAGGTTAGGTTAGGTTAGGTTAGGTTAGGTTAGGTTAGGTTAGGTTAGGTTAGGTTAGGTTAGGTTAGGTTAGGTTAGGTTAGGTTAGGTTAGGTTAGGTTAGGTTAGGTTAGGTTAGGTTAGGTTAGGTTAGGTTAGGTTAGGTTAGGTTAGGTTAGGTTAGGTTAGGTTAGGTTAGGTTAGGTTAGGTTAGGTTAGGTTAGGTTAGGTTAGGTTAGGTTAGGTTAGGTTAGGTTAGGTTAGGTTAGGTTAGGTTAGGTTAGGTTAGGTTAGGTTAGGTTAGGTTAGGTTAGGTTAGGTTAGGTTAGGTTAGGTTAGGTTAGGTTAGGTTAGGTTAGGTTAGGTTAGGTTAGGTTAGGTTAGGTTAGGTTAGGTTAGGTTAGGTTAGGTTAGGTTAGGTTAGGTTAGGTTAGGTTAGGTTAGGTTAGGTTAGGTTAGGTTAGGTTAGGTTAGGTTAGGTTAGGTTAGGTTAGGTTAGGTTAGGTTAGGTTAGGTTAGGTTAG
>CALPBR020000040.1:0-56225 GCA_943138885.2 Tholera decimalis
AACTAGTACTTGGCGGAATTAATTCTACATATTTATCTATAGGTCATGAGATCTGTAGGTCACGAATCCAGTCAGGCACATTGTTTTAGATAAGTTATATCATCATCATTGTTCTTAAACCAGTAAAGGAAAACATCGTGAGGCAATCGGAGTTTTTTGTGGTGGAAGGGGGTGTTAGACTTCTACTGATTAAAAACCCACCCTGTTCCTACAACTGCCCTTACGGTCCGTGGCCGCGGTATCTCGTTAGAATATTCCCGCAATCAGCATGTCCTAGAAAAAAAATCGAAGTCATGGGATATTCACTAACTTGCACTAGGCCCGCGTGGTAGACTGTATGTTATTAGTTTGGTATGGATTTCAACAAAGTAACGTGTGATTCCGTTCTATGTATCAATACGTGAAGCCAACCCTTTGTACCCCTTTTACAAAAAAAAAATTGTTTAAATAAAAAGTTTTAGAAATAGTTGCAAGTCTATCGGTTATATTTCGGGGAGTTTGCGATGGAAGTACATAATCTAATTCCGCCAAGCACGTTCCATCTTCGGAATGCAAGACAAATGGCGATGCGCCATCGTTACATGGTGGACATCTTATCCATACGCACTAAATGTTTTGGGAATACTTTTATTGTGCGTACGGCTAAGGAGTGGAATTACCTGCCGGAGTTTGTTTCCCGATAGCTATAACCTAGGGGTCTTTATGTTAAGAGTGAATAGGTTACTTTTAGGTAAGCGTGCTCCATCTTTGACCCGATCATCACTTAACATCAGGTGAGATGGTGGTCAAAAGCGAACCTATCATCAATAAAAAATAAGAAACTCGGATGGAAGAAAGGTTAATGTTTATATGGAGAAAGAGTGTAACAAGTTTATATTTTGATATAATAATGCTCTCTAAATACCTACAATGGTGGTCGAATGATCACTACTTATGTGTAGTAAATTTGAAGTATGTGATTTGTGTTCCAGATGTTTGGAATCCCTGGAGTCGTCGTGTCGGCAGGAGCTGGGCGGGCGTCCAGCGAGCGAGGCCATGCGCCAGCTGGTGTCGGTGGCGCGGCAGGTGGACCTGTCCCCGTGCGCCACGTTCCCCGTGCTGCGGAGCCTGCTGGAGTCGCTCCGGAGGCTGCTCTACAAGTTTGTATACTTCCATACATATACGTAGTTAGTATACATATAGTCCACCTACTTTGAAGTATATTATGTACTAGCTTCTGCCCGCGACGTCGTACGCGTGGGAAGGTTTTCCCGCACAAATCCCGATCCCGTGGGAATTTCGGGATAAAAAGTAGCCTTTGTGTTATTCCAGAATGTCAACTATAGACTCACCAAATTTCATTTAGATCCGTTCAGTAGTTTTTGCGTGAAAGAGTAACAAACATCCATCCATCCTCACAAACTTTCGCATTTATAATATTAGTAAATAAATAAATAAATAGTAAAATTAGTAAGATACAGTATGTTAGTTTAAACGAGGGACATATTCAAACATACAACAGTGTATGCTTACATGATACTAATAAAAATATGAACAAAAAAAAACACTGATAAATAATACACAGAACCATACCAAAAGTCCTGGGGGGGGACTCCCGTGGAAGCGGAGTTTACACACGAGCTTCCTTTTTTGGCAGGATCGGGCCGTGTTTTGCCAAGTGATTACTTTAGGTACTGTTTACAAGTTTATTCACCTCTTGCGCCTCAGTGTACATGATAAATGTATTATATTGGACATTTACGTCAAAAAATTAGGTTATAGGTTTTTCACATATTTGGGACGAGAATCGAATACTGAATACCCTCCCTCAATAAGTCCCTCGTTTAACCTAACGCACTGTATAATCAATGTAAGTACTTAGCATACTGGCATAGTTTCCTTAATTTTATTTTTTTATTACGTATGAGCCCGCTCTTGACGGACCAGGTGTGATCGGGGATCACATCGGTGTGTTCGGGGAAGTGTAAGATGAGGTCTACGATCGGACGAGCAAACCCAGAAGATGCCTGTGCACTCTTGCTATAATACAGAAGCCGGCAGAGAGTTCCATACCTTGGCTGTGCGCCAATAAATGTAGAGGAGAAGCGTTTAGTACGACAAGACGGTATACGACCAAGTGTGGGTGGTATCCTGTAGTACGTCTGGTAGACCGGTAGTAAAAGGGGGATGAAGGGATCAGGTCGTGGAGCTCCTGCGCACACTCTCCGAAGTACAATCTGTAGAAGACAGACAGGCAAGCAACGTGTCACCGGTGAGTCAGGCTGTGAAGCTTGCCTGCCAGAACCTCGTTGCCTATGAGCCTTTGAGCTCTGCGTTCGATCGAGTCAAGTGCAGCTGATACTTTGAAAAAATGGACTATGGGTTATTTTGTATGCTTTCTTTGTACTGTTGTTGATAGTGTGGTTTTGAATAGACATGTTGATAAATGATAGACAGTGGTGGTGTGTTAGGATACAGACTGCATGACTGGTGACGTTCACTCGGATGCAGTATTGATGCTTGTCAGAAACGTAAACAACGTGATAAAGTAATTAATTATTGTGATAGGTAGTTTTCACTATTAGGATAATGATGATGAAATAAAACCGACCGTCGCGAATGTTCGATAAACACTGATCTATTATAAAAATAGATTTAACATAATGATTTGCGTAATTAATGTGTGTGTGCAGAATGCACGGAGCATAAGTTGTTTGATTAATGTACGGTTCCGTACAATCTGCTTAGAATAGAATAGAATCTTTTTATTTCGGACCACAAAATCCATAAAATGTTAGTAACTTATACCTAATAGCTTATTATCTAGTGTTAGTACCCATCACCCTCCGCACAAACTGCTTCATAATAGGAGAGGACACACTCACCGTTCTCAGGATGCTGTTACGACTGTCCCTACTCTCCTCAGAAGTGAAGCCGTTTATTGGGTATTTGTGTTTTACTTGGAGCAAATGCATATCTGATTTCCACAACCCTGTAGATGGGTAACACGATACTCCTTGGTTAGCCCAGTGTCAGGCATTAATTGGCATTTGAGTACCTGTAACGAATATCAAAGATGTCCAAATGACATTCGGGATCACGAGTGCATTAGAAATCAAAACGGGATATTTACCATGACTATTATACAAACATAAAACAATCCAACAAAGAAATATAAATCCAACAGAGATATATAATTTATTTTTAAACATAAAATATTTTTATTTCACACTTTATCAATTAATCATTTATTTTGCCAAACATGTAAGGTTACAGATAGTGACATCAGTCAACTTTAACTTTACCTATCTTCATACATCTGTTTGTTATTAATAAACTCTGTGATGAATAGTAGCATTTTTTTATTGATGATAGGTTCGCGTTTGACCACCATCTCACCTGATGGTAAGTGATGATGTGGTCGAAGATGAAGCACGCTTGCCTAGAAGTAACCTATTCACTCTTGACTTAAAGAGCCCTAGGTATAGCTATCGGGAAACACAGACTCCGGCAGGGAATTCCACTCCTTAGCCGTACGCACAATGAAGGTATTCCCAAAACGTTTAGTGTGTATGGGTAGGATGTCCACCATGTAACGATGGCGCATCGCCGTTTGTCTTGTAGTCCGATGATGGAACGGGCTTGGCAGAATTAGATTGTGTAATTCCATCGGACACTCCCCGAAATGTAACCGATAGAAAACCGATAGACTTGCAACTCGTCGTCGGTGTTCAAGGCTCAGGATCTTTGATTCGACCAGTGTATCGTTGCCAATGAGTCTTTTGGCCCGTTTCTCAATAGACTCAAGCGCATCCAGCTGGTACTTGGCAGATCCATCCCAAAGATGAGAGCAGTACTCCATACACGACCGAACCTGGGCTTGATAGAGATTGAGCAACTGTTCCGGTGTGAAGTACCGTCTCACCTTTGCTAGGATTCCCAACTTTTTTGATGCTAATTGAGCCTTAGCCTCGATATACGGGCCAAAATTGAGGGTAGAAGTTAGTGTTACCCCCAGAAGCTCGATACGGTCGGTTATCGGCACGGTTACATCTCGGAAAGTAGGAGCCGGATCGAATTGACTCTTTTTTGCGGAGAATAGACACGCCTGAGTCTTAGCTGCATTAAACTTGACCAAGTTGGGATCGCCCCATTTGGAGACAGCCTTCAAGGAAAAGTTCAAGCGCCCAACCATGTCCTCACGGAGAGACTGGATCTGTGACCCACCAGCATCTATCCAAAAGAAACTTAAACAAAGATCTCTTAAAGTATCCCAAACGCTCTTTATTTCTAATAGCTACTGGTATGCTATTAAATATTTTTGAGGCAGTTAACACTTATATTATTTTAACATATATTTCTTATTGTATCTTTAAAATTACGGTCATGATATATTTATTATCTTAAAATCCTCTTGACGAGTTTTTTAATTAGATACTAATAATAGAATAAAAATAAACAAACAAACAAAGCACTGATCATTTATGTCTGCATCAGCGGGCGGAGTTTTGGAAAACGTTTTGGGAATACTTTTATTGTGTGTACAGCTAAGGAATTCAATTCCCTGCCGAAGTCTGTATTTCCTGACAGCCGCTGAATCGTGGGGGTCTTTAAGTAAAGAGTGAATAGGTTACTTTTAGGCAAGCATGCTCCATCTTCGATCACATCATCGCTTACCACCAGGTGAGATGGTGGTCAAACGCGAACCTATTATCAATTTAAAAAGTTTGTGTAGATAGATAGATATAATATACTTTTCATCCCCCCATCTCGGAAAGAGTATTTTTGCTCTTCGATATCTGAGTGCAAAAGCCGTTTTTATCCGCTAGAGGATAAAGTAAATTGAATTTACAGTACCTAACAAAATATTACATATTACACTTAATTTAAGTAACTTTAGCAACGTTACTTTCAATTTTTCTTATTTATACCTAAGTATTATTTGTTATAATTTAAAGATTATTCTGTAATACTGACTTAGCATAATGTAGTAGTTAATACCTAAACTGAAATAAATGTATCTTGTGAATGTATTTTTTTTTTTAAATTTATTCATTTCCTCGCTGAGGTGGGATGAAAAGTTACGTGTTGCACTCGAGTGCAAAGATTTTTCACCTCGTGCTCTTTTGATTCCTTCGCTAACGCTCAGGATTCTAATGTTTGAATCACTCGCTGCACTCGTGATTCAATTTTAGAATCCTTCGCTTGCTCGGTCATCAAAATTGAGCACGCGGTTAAAAAGCAACTTTGCAATCTTGTATAACAAATAACTATTATTATACACCAAAATTTAAACACACCGATTTAACATTATTTCATTATTCTATGGTTACTAGGGGCCAAATTTATATAAAACTAGCTTCTGCCCGCGACTTTGTTCGCGTGGGAGGGCTTTCTCGTGTAGATCCCGAACCCGTGGGAATTCCGGGATAAAAAGTATGTTATTCCAAGATGTCAACTATCTACTTACCAAATTTCATTCGGATCCGTTCAGTAGTTTTTGCGTGATTTTTTTTCTTTTAATGATAACTAGCAATGTGGGTAGAATTCACATTACCAGCAATCTTGTTAACACCTCCAACCAAGCTAAATGTACTTGTGTCTGGGGGGGGTTCACGCCAATAGTGTAATGGGTTGGGTTTGAATCCTCGACCTCTCGATCAGAAGTCCATTTAGCCATTAGGCTGATTTATTATATATGTTTTCTTTTTCCATTTGTAAAGGATCTCTTGTCTATTTCAGACTGCGACTAGTGGGTGGAGAAGACGAGGAAGCATGCTGCGTGCTAAGTCCACTGTGGCGACGGCGAGTGGCCGCCACTACGTTGCAGCAGTTATCTCCGCACAGGCTGGCGAGAATTATATCCGCACAGGTACAGTTTATCATGCTGTTTGTAATTAAATGACATGTTCGTATTTTATAAAAACACTTCTACTATGGTTGACGAACAATTTTATTCGAAGAGAACCCATAAAAGGGGTACGAACCTTTTTGTATTTTGAGTTTTATTCGAAATCGCGGCGCCCGATGAAAGTGATATATATGGATAGAGGCTACAGCCATATGTGTCCTCTGTCTAAAAATTATCATGGAACATGGTACCCTAAAGTGTGACGTTACCGAGAAGGTAAACATCGACATATTAGTATAACGATAATCATTAAAAATACACTTATTATGTGTTTATAGGCTAGTTTATATATAGGTTCCCAAATTTATTATTATTATTACTGTTCACTGAAAGAGAGTAGGTACATTATACCCTGTTTTTTAATCTCAGAGAGAAAGTTGACATTACGATGATTGCCAGTTTTTTGCAAATCTTAAATAGTGATGTGCCACTATCGAAACTTAACGTTGATAAAATCAAGTATCGGTTTTTTTTATAATACGTTATCCTGAAATAATGTGTAGATGCTAATTTAAAACTAGAAATAAAAAATTAATAATGTAAGATATCTATATACCTGTAATTAGTTATGTTATTAAAATCATAATTAATTACAGGTATTCGTTCATCAGATTCAAATAATGACTCGATTTCTTAGGAATATTCTGAATCTTCAGAATTTCCTATTTCTATTTCCTATTTTTATTTCTATGGTAAACCTATCAGTAATGTCGTCAACTATATGGCCCAGACGACACATAAAAACACAATAACTACCGATTTACACAATTAATTACCTAATTTCCCCTTTCCAATCTGGATTTCGTACTGGTCACAGCACAGTAACTGCACTTCTGAAAGTCACCGACGATATCCGCTGGGCTATGGACAATAAATCACTCACCGTATTAGTCCTACTTGACTTCAGTTGTGCGTTCAACTCAGTGGATTTTGACATACTTCTTGGAGTCCTTCGTTCATTTAACTTTTCTCCTTCTGCACTATCCTGGTTTGACTCTTATCTTCGGGGTCGCTCTCAGTGTGTCCGCCTTGATGAAAAATTTTCTGATTGGTGTGATCTCACTGCTGGTGTGCCTCAGGGTGGCGTTCTTTCTCCTCTTCTTTTCTCTATCTTTATTAATACAGTTACTCAGATTATCACCTCGCACTTCCATCTCTATGCAGACGATTTGCAGCTCTACCGACACTTCTTGCTGGCTGACGCGGACTCGGCGATTAGTGCCATGAATTGTGACTTGGAGAATATTAGTCAGTGGGCTAAATCATACGGATTACAGATTAATCCCTCCAAGTCCCAGGCTATGATCTTGGGTAGTCGATACTATCGATCTGCACTTGACACTTCCTCTTTGAGGTCATTATCCCTTAACAGCTCGGTCATTGCGTACACGGATCTGGCAAAGAATCTCGGTGTATTACTTGACAGCAATCTTTCTTGGCGAGCACAAGTAAGTGAGGTTAGTCGAAAGGTGCACTTTTCCTTCCACTCTTTAAAATCCCTTCAAAGCTTCTTGCCTTTCAAAACTAAAATCTCTTTAGCTCAAACTTTAATCCAGCCGATTATTGATTATGCCGATGCCTGCTATTTGGATGCCACTGAGGAGCTCTTATGTAAGCTTGAGCGCTTGCAAAACTTGTGTATTCGCTTTGTTTTTGGTCTGAGGAAATACGATCATGTCTCTCAGTTTCGCAAGGATCTCAAGTGGCTCCCTATCCGTCTTCGCAGGAACACTCGAATATTATTCCTTCTTTACAACATCCTATTCAACCCTGCATATCCTAACTACCTGCGTGATCGTTTTTCATTCACTTGTCCTACTGATGCACTTTGTAGATCCCACCTTAAACTCCATCTCAATTTCCCAGCCCATAAAACCCGTTTCTATCCCACTCCTTCTCCTTTCATGCAGTACGACTGTGGAACTCACTTCCCGCTAAAATCCGGGAAGCTAAATCCATTAATATTTTCAAAAAGCTGGTCAAAGATCATTACCTATCCAACATCCCGTAATTTTATATATTTATTTTAGGTATATATTTTTATAGCATTAATATAAATATGTATTTTAATTCTATGTATGTATATATTTGTTTATTATATCATTATAGTTTAATTGTATAGCTAAGTATGTTTTATTTATCATAACTAGTATTTATACACACTGTGTCTATCATCTCCTCTTGAACTCTCCTGTCGCAGGTCTGCTGGAAGAAATTTCTTGGGAAATAAGCAGCACCTTTGTGCTCTTTTGTCTGTATTTAATTTTTTTTTTTTGTAAGTGTCATGTGTGTACATAAATAAATAAATAAATAAATAAATAAATATATTCTTATAAAAATGGGATGGGTCACTCTTGCTTGTCACTTTTTAAATAAAAATGTGCTTGTTTCTTTCCTTTCAGTTGAGTAGTCAGGATTTTTTTTAATTACCTTTTAGTTTAACTTTGTTAAAGATTTCACAGATTATTTAATTCTTGCTAGGAATTGTGGTCTTGAAGTGTATTTAGAAGTTTATTCGGATCAACTTCACAAATAGAGCCTTCTAGTGTCCTTACTCTGCTCAATACAATATTGACCTATTGTAAATAAATTAGAAGTTAAATACATCCCAGCTAAGGTCGTCCCTTGCAGTTAATATTGGAATCGGGCCGGATCAATGAGACACTATTCCATAGTTTACATTCCAATTTTATAGAATTAAGCGTCCACCGATGTCATTATCGGTATCGGTGCCGGGCCGGGCCGGCCAATGAAGAAACGCCCAATGTATTGTTACTGCCCAGCACAATATAAGCGGCAGCATCATCACAGGGTCAGGGACAAGCCAATAAAATCATCACCACCTTCACCAAGGTACACCAACTTTAGCTGGCCATTATCCAAGCCATTATCAAATACCAATATTATAAGTCAAGGAAAAAGGAATAATTATTCCAACTTTATCCTTTCTTTAGTGTTACGATTTTTATATATATTTTTTTATAAAGAAAACTCGCAATGTAGGTATAATTCACATTACTAGCAATCTTGTTGACCCCTCTAACTAAGCTATATAAACATACATTATAAATATGTGATTTACTTGTATAAAACTAAATAGAAATTAAATATTATATAAAAAAGACTGAAAAATCGTAACACTAAAGCAAGGATAAAAATCGGCAAACTATATCAAGTGGGATATCTGCCACTTGATATAGTTTGCCGATTTTTGATAATTAACTATCATTTCTCTAGTGACACTCGCATAGTTACAACGAATTGATTAACGTGAGAATTATTCAAATCAGCCCACGCGTTTGGCCTGTACACCACCACATAGGTACAAACACACATACTTACATACATACACAGACTGTGAAACACATTAAACTCCTTTGCGTCGCGCAGTCGGGTAAAAAGTTACGATTCTACAAACCGGTATCGTAGGTACAACACTGCGCAAAAGAGCGGGCAACATTATTTCTAAACTTGACATTTGCATGTGTCAATTCTGTCTCTGAGATTAAAAAACAGGGTATACATACTAACAGGAGCATGCCAACGTGCTACTATAGTAGTTTTTTCCTGCTTGGATCGATATGCCAGATCGGTTCTATCCCCTTTGACAATTGACTTTTTTTTATTGATGATAGTTTTTTTTTTAAGTGATGTTGTGATCGAATATGGAGCACGCTTACCTAGGATAATAATAATATAATAATATAATAATATTCCACAACTTTCACACAACGCCGTCTAGTCCCAAACTAAGCAGAGCTTGTGGTATGAGTACTAGACAACTGATAAACGTACATATATATTTTCTAAATACATACATATTATAGATAAATTACACCCAGACAAAGAACAAATGATCGTGCTCATCACACAAACATTTGTCCTAGGTGGGAATCGAACCCACGACCTTGCGCATAGCAGTCAGGGCCACTAACCACTATACCAACAGTCCTCTCATCAGAAGCAACCTATTCGCTTTTGACTTAAAGATCCCCAAGTTAAAGCTATCTTAGATTTAGTAAGAAATTCCACTCCTTAGCTGTACGTAGGTACAATGAACGTATTTTCAAAACGTTTTGTGCGTATGTGTGGGATGTCCACCATTTAATGATGGCGCATCGCCGTTCATCTTGTCTGGAACGAGCTTGGTGGGTTTTAATTATCAGAACTTACTTTACAAATTTTATTTGACAATCTTAAGAGTAATCCAGCCTTGTAATGTGTAGTAACTTAACAGGGTAGAGTTTATGTACGAGTACCGACCATATTGGTGTGGTAAAATACAAGACTAGCGTTATAACAATTTTTTATGTAGATATATCTTTGCTCTATATAGATAGATAGAACTTTTATTGTCAACAGAAGACACAACACACAAAAGCACATGAACATAATTATAACACATAATTACAAAAAAAAGAACAGAACAAAAGTATACAACCAAAAAGATAAATGAGAAAAAAAAACCGGTCAAGTGCTTGTCGGGCCACGCGCAGTGAAGGGTTCCGTAGTTTTTATAACAGCCAAGTGCGTGTCGTATTCGCTGACTGATCGTTTCGTACCATGCTCTAACTAAAAGCCAAACATGACTACCTAACTAATTTGATTTCCTATATAAATCCTCACCTGATCCGACAATTTTGCACGGAAATTTTTAATTTTTTTTAGAGATTTGTATAAATAAAACTTGTCATAGCCGGTGTTTTGAATTTAAATATATTCTATTATTACTACTTCAATCTCCAAATTCCTACACTCAACGAGACTTGATTATGAATTTCACAATTCAACTATTTCAATTTTATCTCTAGCACACACACACAATCTCAAGAACTTATTTTTTATCTACACACAGTCTCAAAAACTTAATTTTTTTAGGTAGGGCCACTCGTAGTTCAGCACACTAAGGCTGGTCACTACTTAACCGGGTGATCAACAAAAACTCATTTTTTTTTTGATAGGGCCACTCGTAGTTCAGCACACTAAGGCTGGTCACTACTCAACCGGGCGATCCTCTAAAATTAAAGGCCCCCAGCCAGGGCTTACAAACTAGAATTACATTTTAAACAACCGTACGCTAAGGGCCCTCCCTGTGGAGTACGGGCCTCGGCATAGCGGGGTCGTTAGTGGAGGGCAGCAAAGGGACAGGCTGGGTCCATATTATTTAAGGGGTTATTTATCGCTACTGGCTCAGCCTCGCGGGCTCGCTCGTTTGGCAAAGGTCGGGGAGAGTTTCCGTCACAAGTACGCGGACGTCGCGATGGGCCTCGTCGGCGAGGCCGGAATACGGAACGCGTTTTATTTCTGTATTTTCTAAGAGTGCTAGTTTCCCTACTGCTCTCTTGTCGGATGGTGGTGGGGTCGTCGGGCTCGTCTAGGACGTTACGCGGGCGACGAACCCGAGAAATATTGGAGGGTCTGTATCGGGCGGCCGATACGATCAGGGGGTTTGTGTGGTTTTCAGCAGAGGTGAAGTAACGCACTGAATGGCGTTTCAGTACTTGCTTTATGGTCGGGGCAAAAACTCAATAATTTTCATAACTACCTACTTATAGTTTTGGTGGTAACGAAACGATTGTAATTCGATGATAACGCCATCTAGTTAGAAAAGAAGTACTCATTGTTACACAAAACTGAAAAATGAGACTGGTTTGACACAATCCTCAACTAATTTAATTACTTAAACACAACTAACTATAATTTTACTGGACAGAAACTGTTTTTTAACCGACTTCTAAAGAAGGAGTAGGCTATCAATTCGTCACGTATATATAATATATTTTTTTTTATGTATGTGCACCGATTACTCCGTCAATTGTGGATCGAATTAGAAAATTATTTTTTCGTTTGAAATGGTATGCTCTCGAGGTAGTACCATTGTCACCAAATTAGAATTTGATGAAGGGATCTCATGGAAATCGAAGGAAATCCTCAAATTTTAAAGGCAATCGTATAGCGATTTTGCTATTTTTTATAGTAACTTGTGCATTTGCTCTCAGAAAGCACCATTTGGTGAAGCGGAACTGATGAAGAAGATCACAGATGGCCACCGGAACTACTCAATAATAAGTATTTCACGAGTTGCGGTTCGATTACTTTAAAATGGTTGCTAAGCAATTTATGGTCGTCACAATGTGAATGGTGAAATGGAGCTGATGGTGAAATACCAGGAGAACTCCTCAACAATTAACGCCCCTGCATCGGGAAAAGCAATATTTTGTAAAAGGTGATGAGCAAGTTGACATTAGGCTATTGTAACTTAGATAAATTATAAACAGACCCACTAAAAAGCGAGAAATAAAAACTTTTTAACAAGAAATAACCGACTTTCAAAAAAACACTACAATGTGAAAAATAACTTTAATTTTGGAAGTCGGTGGCAAAGAACTAAAATACAGATCCAAAGACACCATCTTCTGAAATTAAAGTTATTTTTCACATTGTACCTAGTGGTTTTTTGGAAGTCGGTATTTTTTTGTTAAAAAGTTTTTTTTTTATAAAACTTATTTAAATATGAAACTAGCGCGATACAACTGACGCTTAGCGCCATCTATCGACATTTCTATGGAGTTGTTCGAAATTTTCGAGTCAAATACAATTGATCGACTATTACTCCTAAACTTGTAAAGCCCACTCGTGTGTGATAGTTTTCCTTTAAACTTCGTTATATATAGGTACTACTGCCATGACATTTGAATTTCTAACTACAACCGTTTAGTTGATAGAGGGGGGACACTTGACTCTAACGATAATTGGTACTTTAAAGCTTGATAAGTCACGAGCGGTTTACTTAATCAGAAAACGGTCTTCCTAAACCCCTAATATTTTTGAAAGACCTATCCAACGATATCCCACACTATGGGAAGGACGAAAAAAAATATCTACTCACTTTACATGTAGGGGAGGTACCCTAAATAATTGTTTTTTTTTTTTTTTTCAAAATTTTGTTTTACCACTTTTTCGGCGTCATTAACGTGTATACTCCTGCCAAATTACAAATTTCTAGTATCATTAGTTTTTGAGCTAAACCGTGGACAGACGGACAGACGGACATGGCTAAACTATAAGGGTTCCTTGTTGACTACGGAACCCTAAAAAGGAAATAAACTTTATTGCTCAGTTTGACGCTCGAAAGTAGTTTCGGTAGAGAATCCTATTTCTTTCTAATATTATAAATGCGAAAGTTTGTGAGGGTAGATGTAGAGATGTACTCGTAAACGCTTTCACGCAAAAACTACCAAACAGATCCCAAGTAGCAAAATGTAGCCCTGTAATTATCCTAGGAGCACGTATTTTTTAATCCTATAGAAATCCTGTAAACGTTTATAGAGCTGCATTTGGGCGCAGTTTATAGGACTATTACCAGGCCTCCGTCACTCGCTCAAGGTGGCGCGATAAGTACCTACCGGCTAGCCGTGTGTTCGAACGCACAAGTGGCAGAGGGGCGCCGCACGCCCGCCTGTGTAGTTACGCGCGTAGACCATCTACCCATGAAAAATGCTCTCACGTATATTTCTGAGTATTTACTATTTAAATGCAACAAAAAAACATAATTGTCCAACTCTCGCAGACGAATTAAAAAAAATACTAAATGTGAATAACTCTGGAATGTTCACACATTTCAAAGCATATAACAAGAGCTCTTCCTGTCATGGTGGTTTGAAAGTACCAACGGAGACGTTCAATGACTATGTTAGAAGATTAGAAATTGCATTTATACAAAACTTTTCATCGAACTTGATAGGACGGCCTGGGAGCAAATTGTATGATGTATTAAAATCAACATCATTTAAGTATTTCTGTCCATGCTTCCCACATGATTATTTGATCAAACTTTTTATTAGATTCAGAATTTTTGCCGTTATCAAATTTACAAATGCAACGTTTAGTGAAGGTAAAAAAAGTAATTAAAAAAATTAAAAAACCCGACTGCAACCTTATACTAAAACTAACTGAAAAGCTAATAAAAACAAGCCCATTTTAAATTAAATAAAAGTTGGAAGCAGGCGGGGCCCATACCATTATTATAGTTTCAAACTCAAATGGGTCCCGCCTGCTTCCAACTTTTATTTAATTTAAAATGGGCTTGTTTTTTTTAGCTTTTCAGTTAGTTTTATTTAGCTTTATTTTGATACCCCACTCGATAAGTTTGAGAAAAAAAAAGCTTTTTTGAAGGCATAATATGGCGCCAAAAATCCGCCATTTTGGTTTTTTTTTATATACCCAGTGCATTGATTTAAATAGTAAAGATACGGTCGTCAGAACATTAATTGACGGACGCGGTCGCCCTACAAAACACACTACCGCCATCTATTATAACTAAGATGTCAATCGGCGTGGTCTGCTCCTAGACGTAGCCTTGTAAGAGCGGGGTGTGGTATTTTTCGAGGTACAAAGAAATAAAAAAAAACCTTTTAGTTTTTGAATTTTATATTTGTTGTACATAAAAATACATTTTAATTTGCTTTTAATAAACAATAAAAATTAATTTTGTACATAATTTAATCTTATAGTAATATTATTAAATCTTTTTATTTCATCGGCTGCATCGCGCGCCGCTGCAAAGTTATGTCGCACTTTTACGCGGCTTCGCGTTGTCTATGCTAAAGGTTGAGATTGAGACATGCAAGAAAGAAAATTGTTTTAAATAATGTTAGAAGTTGATTTAATGAGATATTTTTAACTTACCGGTGATATGAAATGTGATATTTTTTTATTGTGCTTTATGTCGTAGTTCACGCAACCCTTCACGACACAATTTGGCATTTTTGCTTGTAAAACTGACGACCCCTCCAGAAGATTGCCGATCGCGTTCTAGTTCACTTCGATAAAGGTTAGACCACTTTGGGACCAAGTTCGAGGCGTCATTATAACATGCGGTCCGCCCAGTCCTTACGAAGTAATATATATGTCAATGACCCAGTGCCACCTTCACAGTCAATACGAATCTAACGATACCTCTCAAGCTAAAATCCGTTGAGCCGTTCTGGCCACAGAGCGTGCCAAACAATTATACATACATACATACTCTCGAAAAACATAATCCTCCTTCTGGCACAGTCGGGTAAAAAGCAAAGTCATAAGTCATAAGTCATTTATTTCGGAACAATATACATCGTGTAGAAATTTTGTAAAATAAAACAATACCATGCAAATAAAACAAACAAAAAGATACATGTCAAAGGAAATAACAAATTCAAGACGATACAAGCCCACATTCAATTTACAATAAGTAGGTAATCGTATTTACAATAAAACATTCAGTCAAATAAAAAGGAAAAACAAAAATCAGATTAGTGTATAAAAAAAATCAACAATTGAATTAAATAAAAATTGTGTAAAACAGATTAATAATATGTCATTTTATTGTCTGTGAATGATCAATAATAAAACTAGAATGTCAAATATAAATAAAAAAGAGAAAAAAAATTACAATAAACAAATTGTTATAAAAATGTCCGTAATAATATGTCATCTAATTGTAAAATGAAATGTCAAAGATAAAATTTATAATTATGCTAGAAATAACAAACAAAATAACAAAATTTAATCAAAGTGATATTATAAAACAACAATAAATAATAAAAATAAACAATAGACAACATATCATTAAAATTAATTTTAATCTAAAACAATAATATTATGGTTATCGCTTGTCATCTAGGTATTCCTCGACGCTGTAATAGCCCTTCCTCAGTAAATATGTCTTCAATTTGTTTTTAAATAAGTTGGCGCTATTTATGCTTTTAAATTCTAATGGAAGCTTGTTGTATATAAATACTGATTGGTACCTAGGACTGTGAAGAACTACATTTAGTTTTGGTTGGATTGTGTTAGGCAAGTCTTTCCTGCGTGTATTAATTCTAACATTTCGTTGTTCATCAGTTTCAAATTTGTGCAAGTTCTTGACGAAACTGGTTAGAAGCACCAGTATATAAAGACATGGCACTGTTAAAATATTGAGTTGTATAAAGTGATCTCTGCACGAATCTGTCTGTTTTACAATTTTATAAAATTAAATCATTTATAAAACATTTTTGTATTTTATTTCATTGGGTTAACCCTAAGGTATTTTCGTACCGTCCGACGTCATCGCCCGCTGTGCACTTGAAACGCGCCGTTGTGTCAAAGCAGTTAAGCTCATATTTCCTCGTGTCGCTTGACAGCTAGAAAGTTTAGTTAATTATAGCGTAGGTATTTGTCGTTTTGCAGGGAAGTGATGTATCTGTTACGTTAGTAACTTATTAGTAATCTGTGCTATTACGCCCTATAGTAGCTTTGTTATAATCCGGTAAAGTGCTATTTGATTTTATAATTACCTTATTAAGTGCTTTAACAAAATATAGTTGTCCTATAAAAATCCGGTAAATGCATCTAAAAAGAGCGATTGGTCCTCTTATGATCGGGCGCGTGCCGCTACTAGAGTAATTGATCCTACAGTGATCAGCGTAATACCATTAGTAGATTCATTCAGTCGATCATTCGTTCTTTTTTCGTTAATTCATTGTACTATGCTGGTGTGTGACATTGATTACTTTTTTTTTCAAAAGCTAAGTAATGTCACATTATAATAATGTCTGTCATTATAATAAAGTAACTTTTTCCATGTAACTGTTTTGTAAAGAGTGCCTACTCAACTTGCGAAAATCATTTTATTGATGAAGTGTTAGATGATAATAAACATATCTTGATGCGACTTCAAAATTTTACATTTTCATTATTTGTTAATTCAGTAATAAATTAATATATACCTATCCGACATAGGGTCGAAACACGTGCCATTACATTGCATTTATCAGAACCTTTAAAGGACTTTTTAATCAAAGTTAAGACGTTTACATGACATACCTACGCTACCATATTTAAGTTTTAGGGTTCTGTGGGTAATGTGAGTTAAATTATACGGTAATGTGCAAATCTTGTAAGTTGTTGCAAATATTTATACTTATATCAAATATCACCACAGGTCACCGATACTAACCTAATTATGAATTATCTTAAAATTTCGCTATGTTATGGTGTGTAGATAATATTGTTATTACGTAATGTTGCACCCCCTTTTTTTGGGGTGGGAAAATCATCGAATGACTTCTTCCGCTCTGGGTCAAGCGGAAGGGTGTTTCAGATTTCTACTGACTAAAAACCCACCCTGTTCCTTCGACTGCCCTAAATTTCCGGGGCCGCGGTAACTCGGTAGAACTTTCCCGCAAACCCCGGCAGGCAATGGCCCTATGAGGCCCCGTCGCTGGTGTTGACAGCTCTTTAAGGCGCGCGTGGATCACGACGCGCCGCCGACCCGGGCCTGGTCCTTACCGGACGGTGAGCGACCCCTGCTCGCCGTCCGCAGGCCCGAGCCTACGGTGGCCGGAAATCGGCTCGTGATCCTCGACGCCCGGGGTGTCTCTCGCGGCGGCTAGGGTGCGAGGAAGAGAGTTGCCTCTCCCTCGTGCGTTTGGCCTCCTCCTTCGCTAGCATGACTGCTTCGCAGAAGGAGGCGACCGCATCCCATTCCCTCTCGTTCCGCAACATAGTCTGAACCAGAGCAGGGCGCGATAGGTCGCAATTTTGCACCCCTAGACTAGTGTCCAAACAATAGTACATTGTTCACCGAGAGGAGAAAGTGACCGATTACCGTCGAGGGTGTCGTTTGAAGCCCGAGCTGTAGGCGAGGGCTTTAAAACACCTGAGATCGGGAATCGCACTTTCTCTCGAGTGATACATAGTGCTTTATACTACACCTACGAGGAAAATAAAATTGAATCAATTAATAATATAATTAATGGGACAATTTAATTTATTAATCACTACTTATCATTTTGATAGTTTTATTTTACTTTCTACGAAAACTGAATCCTCAAACAACACACAAATTGAAAATGGCGCCAATGGCGTCTGCAATTTTCACATGTTCTTTTTTCAAATTGTTTATCCTGCCGCCGCAGGTTCGCACTGCCAGCCCGACACCATCCAACACACAGCTAGTCGCCAGTGTCATTTTGCGAACTTGGAGATAAAAACTCACTGTAAAAACTTTTTGGCTTTTGATATTTAGGTTACCGGCGCATAGTCTTACCCAAAATTAAAAAAGAAAAACCACGAAAGAAATGGATTTTCATACACTTTTCTCTCCCGCTCAGATGCGTTTTCTCCCCGCATATTTGTTCGATATGCAATGACGTACTTTCTACCGTAAATTTGATTAAGTATCAAGGTACTTTCCAAGCAGGTGTAGTATAAAATCAATTTAATTTCATTTCATTTATTTATTTGTGAGCATAGGTGTACAATAGATGTTACAGTCATATAATATATAAGAATCACTATGCCCTACCATTCGATGGTGTATAAATACAAAGTAAATTAACGAAATTTGAAGCAGACTTAGATTAAAATTACAGCATTCAGTGAAACAGTAGACAAACTCCATAAAAAATAATAATAATAATAAAGATTTCAGGAAAAAATATTATAAATACATACATTTTGTGGCAATGTCAATTAAATTAAATTTTCATTGCCTTTTTTTTCCTAAATACGTAATTATAAAATTCTTAAACATTTTCAGCATGCAGCTTATTTTAGTCTGGACTGGAAATGGTTGTATTAATGGATGTCGATATTTTTTTAACTAAAAAGGATTTCCATAAGCTGAAGTATGCCAAATGGCCGTGGAAAATTACACACTTTTTGAAAGTAAAAAAATGTTATGGTTGTGACTATAATATTTCAAATGACACAATCAATAGGCCGGTACACTTCACTGTGGCTCAAGGGAAGATGACAAAACTGTTATACCATGATTTTTTTTGGTGTCAAAATTGCAAGCATTTTGCGATTTATGATCATTTCCCTACCGATGAGTGTGAAATTTGCTGTTAGTAAGTTTTTTTAGGAATTTTCATTATTTCTTAATTGACGTGTTTAAAGCTGTTGAGTATTGTTAACTATTTTTACTGGTACTGCTGATTAGGGATTTATAAACAAGACAAAAGTGAGGAATAACTTGTATATTCACAAATATAGACAATCCATACAATCTCAACTTTAATAACGCAAAACTAAGCACAACACAACCGTACACGTCGAGAACTCAACCCAAAGAGAGCCGGTGATCGCGCCATGTCGACCGGTGTAGCCGCTTCGTTTCCCGCCACAGCACCACTCGCGCTAGCTTCACTCGGTGTTGCCAACACGGCCCTCCTGCATCGTGCATGACCTCAGGCACACTCCAACCAACACCAATAGCACCTGCGTACACCGTCACACAAGCCAGAACTATGCATCTGAAAATAAAACAAGTATCAGAACACCGCCATCAGGAACATCATCTTGATCTCTTTTACTTCTTCCCTAAACTTGAAACATTAGAGAAAATTATTCTAGTCCCCTTTAGGCCCAGGAAACCTTGCGAGACGCATCGTTTTTGATGTACTGATCTGCCCAACTCATAGAATTTTGTCTTTAGACTTAGACAAAATCTGAAATCTAGTTCACTCGTTTAGTCCGAAGTAGTGCCTGGTCCAGTTTACACCTTTAGTCTTAGGCAGTAACTGCTTCAGCACACCACTCCTACCCTGGATCGTGAACACTTCAAAGTTCTGGCAGACCAGCACATACCTATATTCTTTTGTATGAAACCATAACACGCATAAATTGAATAAACATAATAGGCTAGTTGTAAATAAATGATTATGAAACCTAGTTCACTCCTTTGGTTCGAAGTAGTGCCTGGTCCCGTTTACTCCTTTAGTCTTAGGCAGTAACTGCTTCAGCACACCACTCCTACCCTAAATTATATTTTTATAATGAACCATAACACGCATAAATTGAATAAGCAGAATAGGACTAGTTGTAAATAAATGATTGTGAAACCTAGTTCACTCCTTTGGTTCGAAGTAGTGCCTGGTCCAGTTTACTCCTTTAGTCTTAGGCAGTAACTGCTTCAGCACACCACTCCTACCCTAAATCGTGAACGCTTCAAATATGAATAGGGCTAGTTGTAAATAAATGCCTGTATAATCTATTTAACTTGCCAACGCGTGATTTACTCAAAATACCGATTATTAAGGATTTTATTCTCCGCCTCGGCCACTCCTTCATGTCATTTACTTGATCTCTCACTTCCTCTCATATTGTCATCTGACGTCCATAGTATGCACATCAATGTCTCCAAGCACAGGACAATAACTGTCACTATCTTTACGCATTATCTAGTCTAAGAACTCTTCAAAACGAACGGCCCTTATTGGTTTGTCTTAACTACTATAGAAACTTGTTGTAATGTTACACAATAAATATACACTCATCACAGCTATCCTGACTTGACTCAGCTCTTATACTTTACATTAATTTTAATATCGTGTTATTAAATCTTTCACATTAATAAACACCCTATGGCCTATTTAATAGTAACATTAGTTCCTTAACAGTTAACCAATATACTTATTCACACTATTCGAACGTGATACGTCTACCACTTTAAAAATGTTTTCAATGTTACTGAAATGTCAGTCCATCGCTTATTTGTCTGTACATTAAACAAGACAATACTGTTACGTTACGACCAATCAACACCTCACCAATCACATTAAGAATTAAGAACATAAATTTCGACATTAACGTAAGCCGAATCTATTTTTATTAAACTACCCTCTTTACACTGTTCCTTGAAAATTCTTTAAATATCATTCATAATAGCAGGTAGTTCAGTTATCTCTAAATTGCGTTCCATAACAAAATATGATATCCGACTACTAGGTACTATAGTATCTGTTATTACAAATACCAAATAACTTACATTTTCTTTGTAATCATAATCCATAATTCATCCATCAAAACAAATATTTTCTTGTCATGACATTTTTTACGTCAAGGCTGACAAACTGTAATTTCTTCTTCTTTGTAGTCACTGAATGGCTAATAGACTAAAAAGGTTGTTCATACTTTTATTATATAATTGTTATTCACTTTTATCGATAGGACTAGCTTAATATTGTATATTATATTGTGGTTGTCTACTGATTAACGGCATTTTAAATTATAATTATAAATTTCTAAAACACACTCTCAGATTTTATCGAAGAGGTTTAATAAATTATGCTCGAATATAACTGGCTGATCAAATAACTGGCAAGATGGACTATTTTGGACTCTACAATTTGAATTCTGGTACAGAATGAGAATGGAATGGATTTTGAACGCTGAGCTGGGTATAAAAGGCGCTGGGGGCCATCTCCGGGAGTTCAGTCTTTGACCAGTTTTTGAAGAGTTTAGTTCTCGACGAGTTTTGACGAAGAGTGATGGAAGAGGAAGTGCAGTACCCGCTGCCCTGACTCCTTGTTGAGAGCCTGCTGCCTTGACGCCTTGTTGGGAGCCTGCTGCCCTGACGCCTTGCTGGGAGCCTGCTGCCCTGACGCCTTGCTGAGAGCCTACTGCCCTGACGCCTTGCTGAGAGCCTGCTGCCCTGACGCCTTGCTGGGAGCCTGCTGCCCTGACGCCTTGCTGAGAGCCTGCTGCCCAGACGCCTTGTTGGGAGCCTACTGCCAGACCGCCTTGCTCGAGCCGCTGTACGACGAAGACATCGTGGAGGAGAAGGCGATCCTGGAGTGGCCTGCCAAGCCGTCCCGCAAGTACTATACTCTAAGCCTCCTCCTCTTCTCTCCTGAGAGTGTGTCAGATAGGTAGGTAGGCCGGTTTCTAGGATAGGTAGATAGGTAGGCAGGTTTTTATAAAATACTGTTTATTAATACTACATTAAATTTAATGGTACATCTATTTTACCCTCTTTTATTGGAGAAGTAGAAGGTATCGTTACAGTTTGGCGCCCAACGTAAAATCATAGCTAGTCGGTTTAATTTTTTTTCAAAATTCTAAAAAAAACTATTACTGGTAACTTTTTTCTTTGGACTCACTTTTTGGCTTAGACTCTTTTTTAATATTAAGTTCTAGGATAGGAGACTCACTCTTTACACTAACACTATACTAGACTTCCTCTTCACACGAACACTAGTTTATCACCTCTTTTACCACTAGTTTATTCCCTCTTTAACCTCTTATAACACTTTTTTTTATTTTTTTGTGATCTTACTCTTACTCAACCTCTTTCTTATATTTAATTTATCCTCTTGAGTTTTTTTAGCACTCTTTAACCCTCTCATTTACCTGCCCTCTCCCTCTTTACCTTCTTTTGCTATCTATAATATTAATTTTCAGTCATGGATAGAATTATACTCCACTCATCGTCAAAAACTAAACAACGATTTAAGTATATAATTATGTAAATATATTCATCTTTCGTACTATATTCATGACTCATCTCTATCTTCTTCTCTTCTTTTAACTATCGAGTTCTTTTCGGCTTATTGAAACTCAATAGTTTATTTTATTTCTTTCTTTAACTTTGTTCTTAAACTTTAAGAGGCTTCTCTTAATTTTTATTTTTTCTCTTCTATCTGAACTAATCAGATATCACTTAGAAGTGCGTTTAGGTACATATTACCAAACCTTCTCCCTTTCTAACTCTCCAAGTTAGTTTATTACTATTTATCGACTCTAAAGTTGATCGAAGCGGATAGCAACTTCGTAAAAATAAGCCTTTGCTAAACCTTGTTTTTTATGTTATCGACTCTAAAGTTGATCGAAGCGGCTAGCAACTTCGTAAAAATAAGCCTTTGCTAAATCTTGTTTTTTATGTTATCGACTCTAAAGTTGATCGAAGCGGATAGCAACTTCGTAAAAAATAAGCCTTTGCTAAACCTTGTTTTTTATGTTATCGACTCTAAAGTTAATCGAAGCGGCTAGCAACTTCGTAAAAATAAGCCTTTGCTAAATCTTGTTTTTTATTTGATGGGTTTTCGACGCGAGCGGACTGACAGACTCCGAAAACAAGCCTACTGTCATGTACTAAACAGGTCGAGTAGTGATCATTGAATGTGAATCCTACCTGACCTAACTTCGTGAGATGTTGGTGTGATTGAATGAGGCATGTAAGTTATATGAATGTGGATAAACTTTAACCTTACAAAATTTTTGTTCTAGACCAAAAATTTTCTCGGGGTCGATGGGGAAATATAGTATCTGTTATTACAAATACCAAATAACTTACATTTTCTTTGTAATCATAATCCATAATTCATCCATCAAAACAAATATTTTCTTGTCATGACATTTTTTACGTCAAGGCTGACAAACTGTAATTTCTTCTTCTTTGTAGTCACTGAATGGCTAATAGACTAAAAAGGTTGTTCATACTTTTATTATATAATTGTTATTCACTTTTATCGATAGGACTAGCTTAATATTGTATATTATATTGTGGTTGTCTACTGATTAACGGCATTTTAAATTATAATTATAAATTTCTAAAACACACTCTCAGATTTTATCGAAGAGGTTTAATAAATTATGCTCGAATATAACTGGCTGATCAAATAACTGGCAAGATGGACTATTTTGGACTCTACAATTTGAATTCTGGTACAGAATGAGAATGGAATGGATTTTGAACGCTGAGCTGGGTATAAAAGGCGCTGGGGGCCATCTCCGGGAGTTCAGTCTTTGACCAGTTTTTGAAGAGTTTAGTTCTCGACGAGTTTTGACGAAGAGTGATGGAAGAGGAAGTGCAGTACCCGCTGCCCTGACTCCTTGTTGAGAGCCTGCTGCCTTGACGCCTTGTTGGGAGCCTGCTGCCCTGACGCCTTGCTGGGAGCCTGCTGCCCTGACGCCTTGCTGAAAGCCTACTGCCCTGACGCCGTGCTGAGAGCCTGCTGCCCTGACGCCTTGCTGGGAGCCTGCTGCCCTGACGCCTTGCTGAGAGCCTGCTGCCCAGACGCCTTGTTGGGAGCCTACTGCCAGACCGCCTTGCTCGAGCCGCTGTACGACGAAGACATCGTGGAGGAGAAGGCGATCCTGGAGTGGCCTGCCAAGCCGTCCCGCAAGTACTATACTCTAAGCCTCCTCCTCTTCTCTCCTGAGAGTGTGTCAGATAGGTAGGTAGGCCGGTTTCTAGGATAGGTAGATAGGTAGGCAGGTTTTTATAAAATACTGTTTATTAATACTACATTAAATTTAATGGTACATCTATTTTACCCTCTTTTATTGGAGAAGTAGAAGGTATCGTTACAGTACCTATTTCTACAAAGGCAAGTAGTTGTGACGGTATCATATTTTTCTACCTTCGACCGCTTCGATCTTTTTATTGTAACAAGACGCCTCCAGATTCTTGTACAAGACTTACACTTTACATTGAATTTATTTGTGATTACCACCGCAATAGTTCCTTTCGTTTTCCGAACTAACGAAACATTACAACTATTTGGTCCCTTTAGTATTTAATCCCGACTCCTTGAGCTACTATGATTGGTTACATGCCCTGGTTTATAGACATAACTATGCAGAAAACCCGAAAAGTCACGTATTTTAAAAACTGACCTCTACTGACTTGGACTACAGACAAAATAATAGTATAATAATTACCGTTCCCGACTGTTTTCGTTCAATCTGGTTCTTTATATAATACTTTTACGTCACCTTTCTTGTAAATTCAACTACCTACATGAAGCCAAATATATTTCTTTTTAACTTTAAAAGACTAAGAAATACTTTTTTTTTTCCACAATCAAACTTGTCACATGTTATGGATACATAATCCTAATCACACAATCGTTACGTCTCTTTAACTTTTACCTTTGACTTTGACCTTTAACTTTGACTTAAGTATTTAGTTTAACTTGATAACAAACAATACTATCAGACCGTTTAAATGTAGATGCATCAATTTCAATTAAATTCACAAAGTCACACGGCTCAAACTCAGGTATCATCAGGATATTTAGATTTGTACTTACAGTTTCTGTTAACCTTACGCTGTTGCTATTCGACGCGTATCTAGCACGAATTATGTTTGCACTTAGTTTTGCTTTTCTTTTTAAGTACCCATAGTGTGATCTGGGGCAAGCAGTTTCTTATCCCACTTCTGATGTTAACTATTTTTACTGGTACTGCTGATTAGGGATTTATAAACAAGACAAAAGTGAGGAATAACTTGTATATTCACAAATATAGACAATCCATACAATCTCAACTTTAATAACGCAAAACTAAGCACAACACAACCGTACACGTCGAGAACTCAACCCAAAGAGAGCCGGTGATCGCGCCATGTCGACCGGTGTAGCCGCTTCGTTTCCCGCCACAGCACCACTCGCGCTAGCTTCACTCGGTGTTGCCAACAGTATTTTTATACGAATTAATTAACTGTTTCATTGTTCAGAGTAGATATTCAATACTAAAATATATTTTATAGGACACCTGATTTTTCACATGCCAATAATGCCCTGTGCCCACAGTAGTAACGTCTATTGTTTTATTGTTGGTTTTAAGGATAGTGCGGGCATCCCTAGATAAAGCATATTTTATCCTTTTATTTAAAATCGCAGAAAGTTCATTTAAAGCTGAATGTGATATATTATTCCTAATAGCCCACTGTTTTATATCCATCTGTAATTCATAATTTTTATCAAACTCAGTATGATTAAATTCACTAATAATGCTTCCGCTAGCATTTTCCGTATCTTCTTGATCATTACAACTCTCTGTAAAATTATCCTCCCAGTTGTCTAAGTCTATTTCCATTTTACCGTGTACGGAGCCATCACAAACTTCACCAGGCTCTTTTTTAATTAAGAACTTTTCTTTTGATGCGCTTGACCCGAACTCCGATACTGACTTCATTTCAAAGTACTTTTTCGAAACTCTTCTTCGATAACCGCCACTACGCTTAAATCGTCTCCATTTATTTAAGTCCATATTTATATTGTTCCAGCTTTCTCTAACAAATCACAAGATGGCCGACTACTCTAATAATAGCAAATATAGAACACATTTAAGTAGAATCTTACTTATAAAAATCAGAGGCTGTGCTAGCTTGGTGGTAAAAATCCGTTAAGGGTCACGACTAAGTTAAATTTGTTCTATAATATCTTTACCTCTAGCAGCTATATCTGTGGCATTTATAGGAAGTGCATGTCTTATAGAAGAATGAAACAAGACGTTAACAAGATAAAACGATCTTAATAAATGCGATTATCGGATGAAAAGTCAAACTTTGCTAATTACTTTTATAACTTGCACTTATAACTGACTGAACTTGACTGACCGCTCTAGTAAGAGTCGTGTAAAATAATCCTATTAACATTTATAAAACTAAATGATAGGTCAAAAGTACTTGTAGTTCAAATCATCTTGGAAGATGCTTTGGCAGGATCAGTGGACTGAGTTAATCCGTCTACTAGATTTCTATAAGACGTGTAATCTTATAAATCAATTGCTATAGGAGAATTTTGCTGCTTGGGATGTCAATGAAATTTCGTTGAAATTCTGGAATCGATAGTAGCCTATGTGTTATTCCAAGATTTATATTTTCTACACCAAATTTCATTCAGAACCGTTCAGTAGTTTTTGCCTGAAATGCGTGATTTTAGTAAGTAGATAAAAAAAAAGTTTATTAACACAAGAACCTTAAAATCGGTTTAAAGAAATTTATTTCTCAAAAGAACATACAAAGTTCACTTAAATATGAGAAACTTAACATTAAAAAAGATCTTAAATATAATCTTAAATATTGTCGTTCGATCTATCGAGTACATTTTGTAAGTAGTCTATTGCTGCTGGTTGGCCAAATACAACTTTAACCTATTTTTAAATATATTTATTGATGTGGAGTCCCTTATTTCTTTTGGTAACTTATTATAAAGCTGCGCTCCCTCAAACTGAATTGTTTTTCTTCCATACAGTGTTCTAATCGACGGTAGTTCTATACTATCCCTATTCCTAGCATAGTAGTGGTATGTTTTGCGTTTGAATGTGATTTGTGAGTGTATTTTGTTAGTTTTAATTTTCTTTATTAATATGCATGTGTGACATGTGTATAGTTTTTGTAGGTTAAATAGTTTAGTTTTAGCGTAGAGTTCTTTCGTAGGTGTTAAGTAATTGTAATTGAACAGAGTTTTAATTGCTTTATTTTGTGTTACTTGTAGGTCATGTAGATGTGTAATAGCAGCTTGTCCCCATACTTGTATTAAATAGTCTAGGTGGGGTTTGATTAGTGTGTTATATATAGTGTAGCGTAGTCGATATGGCACACATTTAGCAATATTACGTAAAGCTCCAGTCAACGAAATCAATCTGTTTCTTACGTAATCGATGTGTGGTCTGAATGTTAGTCTACTGTCTAGGATCAGACCCAGGTATTTCTCATGGTTTGATCTCAACAGTTGTTGGCCATCTACCGTAAGAGGAGGGAAAACAGGAATCTTTTTGTTCTTAGGCGAAAATATTATGTATGCAGTTTTGTTAACATTAATAGTCAGTAAGTTCTGCTTAAGCCATGTATTTAAGATATGGAGGTCTTTTTGTGCTTCAGAAATAACGTTAAGTATGGAGTGTCCAAAATAAAAAAGACATGTGTCATCTGCGTATAGTGAGATATGTCCCGCCAACCCTACATTACTTATATTATTTATATAGATTAAGAAAAGCAATGGTCCCAAAACCGATCCCTGCGGCACCCCGCAAACCATTTCAGCAGCTGTACTTTCAAAATGGTCCATTTTTACTATCTGATATCGGTCTGAAAGATAAGATTCGAATATTTTGTAGGCTGAGGCAGTTATTCCAATGCTTTTTAGCTTTTCTAGTAGTATAGAATGACTTATTGTATCAAAAGCTTTTTTAAGATCAATGAAAATACCTAGAACTAGTTGCTTTTTGTCAATATTATTTTTAATTTTAGTTATTAAATCTATTGTTGCTGCAAGTGTATTAGAATATGGTCTAAATCCGTATTGATGTTCATATAAAAAATCTATATCGTTTAAGTAATCAAATAGGCGCGTATATAATACCTTTTCAAATATTTTTGAAATTACAGGCAATACTGAAATAGGGCGGTAGTTGCCGGGATCAGTCTTAGCTCCAGCTTTATGAATAGGGGTTACCTTGCCTATTTTTAGGCTGTCTCGGAAAACACCAGTCTTTAGACATTCATTAATGCAGTTTGTAAGATTCTTAGTAATTTAATACACTTCAGAGCCTTAGTAGTAATACCGTCTATGCCACAACTGGTATTATTGTCTAAGTTATCTATAACTTTCTTTATTTCTTCTGTGCAAGGGCGAAGTTCAGATAGATTAGACAATTTACCATCCTTTGTTTTATGTATAGTGTTTGTGTGTGTAGTGTTAAGTTGTTTAGATTGTATTTTATAGGCTAATATATAACCAATCATCGCAAAGTAATGATTAAAACTGTTACAAATTTCTGTACCATTTGATATTACAGTATCACTTACAATTAACTTTGGGGGAGCACTATTACATGTAATTTTATTTTTAGCGAGAGTATTTATTAATTTCCACATCTTCTTGGGATTTTTTTTACATTTATCAAAATCATCATAATAATATTTCTTTTTTTCTGTCCCAATTATCTTTTTCACTTTATCCTTTGCTATTTTAACTTTAATTTTAATCGTTCACTTGTGGGATCCATTAAATAATTGTGCCATAGTTGATTTCTTTCCGTAATGTTGTTAATTATAGTTTTATTAATCCAGTCTTTCTGTGGTGGATTAAGGATTTTAGTTTTTGTAATTTTTGCGTCTTCAATTTGCTTTTTGATGTATGTTTCGAGTGTATTGTAGCTATTATCATCATGTGGTAGGTTTTCCATTTCTATATTGTTTAAAAGTGACTTATAGTTGATTGCTTGATATTTCTTTTTATGCATTAGTGATTGTTTATATTTCTTTATTCCTATGTATATTTGCTTGTGGTCAGATAGAGTAGATTCAACTAGTGCCATATGTATGCTGGAATCATAAATATTTGTAGTCACATGATCGATTATGCTTTTCGTATTAACGGTTTGTCGAGTTGCATACTGTTCGTGAATATTGTTTATAATAGAATAGCCTGATTCTGGTATCAAATTCCTGTAGTCCTTTCATTTCGCAGCAAATCAATGTTGAAGTCACCAAACAAAATTGTTTTTTGTCTGGTTCTTTCTAACAGCGTCGAATACGTTTCATGGAATTGTTTTGCATTTGTATTAGGCGGTTTATAAATTAAGCCAACGGTGAGCGACAGTTTTTCCAGTTGAATAAATAGAAAATTGTTACCATGTATGTAGCGGTCTTCTTTTACACTGAACTTGAGATTCTTGTGTACATACATAGAGACCCCACCACCTATGCCATTTGTCCGTATATTGTAGACGTGTGTATAATTAGGTATCACGAGCAGTTCAGCTTCTGTTTTGCTTTTTATCCACGTTTCGGTAAGTAAAATTATGTGTATGGATTGGTTAAATGATTTAAGTATACATTTCAATTCGTCTAATTTGCCCGTTTTAACTAAGCTTCGAACATTGGCATAAAATAGTCTTAACGACGAGGCAGATGTGTGGATAGCCTGATACGTATATACATGCTGATAGGTAATGTTTTCAATTCCTGAGCTATCATTTTTACTTGGCTGGGGAGTATGACACATTGTTAGTTTTTTGGGGTAATCTTAGTAATTTTCGGTATTCCTTTATCATATTTAATTATCAAATCTAGCTCACCATTACCCTTTCGACGCGATAATTCAATACGAAGGTCATTCAGAACTTTCATTTGCATAGGTGTTTGGTCCGAGTATATGCGTACATTGTCGTTAATGAGTTTTGATTTGTTCCGTAAAATATGCAAAGCAGTGTCTTTATTTTCGAAACATACCTTAAGATGCCGATTTTTCTCCGAGTTATATTTACCGAGACGCATACATTTTATTGGCGTGGGACAATCCTCATAAAAACTTTTAATCACGGTAAGTATTTGTTTATTGTCATACTCACGTCTTACATCCGAGTTCTTGCTATTAGTTTCGGGTATTCCGACAATTATAATGTTCTGTTGTCGCCATGGCTTCATAGTCGAGATGCGGCGGATTTGTGAGCAAGGTATTTTGTTGTGCTTTAAGGTTTGATAGGTCACTTCCGAGGGCTTTTATTTGATCTTCATATTTGGAGTTCCGAATTTGGAGCTTTTCTAATTCCGTTTTTATTTTACTTTGTTCAGAGTTTAATGTTTCTGTTGTGCATTTTATGTTTTTTAATTCGTTTTTCACCTCAGTTATTTCTTGACATAGTTTGTTCGAATTTTCGCTTTGCTTTAGGCTAAGGTCTTTCAGGAACTTCATAATCTCCGTCCGAAATTCCGTTATTTCTTCCCTAATTCCTAACTCCAATTCAGGTTGCTTCCTTTTAAATCTGCTAGTCACAAACTGATCTTCAGCTTTGAGAGCAAGTAAATCGGGCGACGAACTGCTCCCGCTACCACTTATGGAAAACCCGCTAGGCGGTGTTCGCTATGTGCTCATCCTTAATCCTTATCGCTACGGTGATGTCGGTGCGCTGTGCGCGAGCAGGTCAACAATTGTTGGAACTCCCGCTTACTCGTGGCTTACTTCAAGCAATAGATGTTAGGGTATAGCACTGAGATTTAAGTTTTATCTAAATAACTTTTGGAAACACTTTTGCTTGTTACTATTACAATAAGTTATTTAATTTGGCAAGAAAAAGTTGTACACGTCCGTTCACTACGACAGTCGAGCGACGCTTCGTTAAAACGTTAAAATACCAAGCTATACAAAAATACAATAGGAACTTTGAATTTTGGGGAAAGGTTGCATAGATAGTGAAAGACCCTGCCTCCTAAACTAGGGGGGACCCTGTGACTTAGGAGTCAGTGTTCTACTGTAACTATATGTAGATTGTTGACATCCTAGAATAACATATAGGCGAATTTTTATCCCAAAATTCCCACGGGATCGGGATTTACGTGGGAAAACATCCACGCGAATGAAGTCGCGGCCAGAAGCTAGTATTATCTATTTATTTAAACTTTATGTACAATAGTGGTACATGGGCGGACTTAATGCAACAAGGCATTCTCTACCAGTCAACCTTTGGGTTAAAAAGACCACAATGTGGTAGGTGGACAAGTAAAATAAATGTCATAATCGAAAGAATATATAAAATAATAAGAATATACAGGGCTATTGGTAACTCGACGTATTCCTTGCAGGACGTCATAGTAGGGTTAAAATGCCACAAATAAAGCCACCAAATGTTCTACCGAAATTATTTTTTTGCATTAGACAACATTTTATATGAAGTAATAACAAAAATTACAAAAAAATAAATGTTTGGTTAGTGATATTTGCCAAGGTTTAAGGCTTTTTTGAACTTTTAATTATTAAAGTTCGGCCGTTCAGAGAATGCGTTCCTGACACCTATCAGTTAGTCACGACTAGTGATGGGCACAACATAACACTGAGTTCGTTACCGTTCCTCCAAAATGAACCGCCGCATTATTTTAAGATTATTTTCGTTTTAAATTGGCGGAATCATTTAAAATTTATATTTTAGATATTTAAGTGGAAACCAAAAAAAGGTAATATTCATATAATAAAATTGTTTTATTTATTCTTTGTTACAAAGTTACAATCTGTATTTCTATGCAATAAAGTAAGTACATTGAATTGAATGTGCGTACAGAATATTAATCAGACTCCGATTCGCTTGAGGAGGTGGTGTCTTCATCATCTTCGCCTACATGTATAATTATATTATTATCAATAACAGAATCAATCCTCATATCTCGGTCAAAATGTTCCAAAATCAGGTTTTTAGTCTTCTCAACAACCTTTGCCCAGTCATCTCTTGTGACTTCCCCGCAGGCTTCTTTTAATAGGGTCATCATCTTTTTCGTGCTGAATGGCGGGGAAGTATTGTGGCGGGCGGCGTAACCTTTTATTTGAGCCCAGATTAGCTCGATCGCGTTATATTGGCAATGATACGGTGGAATTCTTAGAACGCGATGACCGTACTCGAGAGCCAGTTCATCGATTTCGTATCGCACATTTGCCGCTTTATTTTCTTTAACTAATTTAATTAGCTCTGCTTTTAGCATCTGCATAATTGCGTCAATGCCTTTTGCTTGTAACCAAGCCACCATTTCTTCTTTTTTATTAGCTTGGGTAGGTGGTTTCTGTATTTGAACCGAGTGATAGGAGGCATCCATGAATATTACAGAAGGCTCTGGTAGGCTGGGCAAAAGCACGTTCTGGAACCACTCTTTAAATGTAGTGGCATTCATTTCTTCGTGGTAGTCATTTGTGGTTTTTGATTGAAATGCCAGTAACGCGTTCTCCACAAAGCCGTATTTTGCAGAACCTGCGTGGCATATTATCAGACGGGCCCCCTTACCCATTGGTACTTTTGACGTCGACGCTTGTGTATCATCCGTCCAAGACCGGGAAACCGTGTGATTGGCGTTTAGCCATGTCTCGTCAATGAACACGACATTATCCCAGTTATCAATTTTTTTTGCTTCTCTCAAAAAACTTATCCGTTTTAAAATTATGTCGTATCGTTCTAATAAAATTTTTCTTTTGTCTGGTTTTTTATACGAAAAAACCAATATCTTTTAAGATTTTGGTTAAAGCAGTTTTACCCCCGCTAAACAGTCCAGCTTCTCTTAACGATGCCAAAAGCTTCTTCCTGTTGAGATATTCATTTCTGGAATAGTAACCATATATATGATTTCTGATTGCATCGGCGTCAAAGGTGTCAATATCTGTCACGGGTTTAGTTCTACGTTTCTTTTTCGGAGTACGTAAAATATTATCTTCCATGCCAGTAGAGCCGAACTTTTCTTTATTAATATTTGTTATCGTTCGTTTGCTAACTCCAAGCGCCTGAGAGACGCGTTCTTGTACTTGTTCGACAGGTACCAGGGGACCGCAATTTTGCCGCTCCCGCTCAAAGTAATCTTGCAGCTTGATGATTAACTCACGGGCTCCGCTTTTCAATGTTTGTCCACGTTTAGGCATTATTATGCACCAAAAGTAAAAAGAACGCAATACAAAACACAATCGAAGTCCGATTTAGCGCCGATGTCAGTTTGAAAAGCAGAAACAGTCCATTAAACGAAAGCCGGGTAATCAAATAAAAACAGATCGAAAACACTTGACGAACGTGGTCTATGCGCACGAAACAACAACAGACGACTGTTTTAGCGTCACAAAATGGCGGCCCAACGCCATTTGGGGTTACCATTTTCAACCTAAATATAAAAATGCTACTTTCTTTCGCGCGTTCGGTTTGGTCATAGTTTTATTTTATATTTCATAAAAGTTATCTTATAGTCCATTATTTTCAAATTCTTAAAAAGAAAAACAAAGCGTATTATTTTATATTAACCTTGTAATAGCGCAGTATAGATTTAGAAAAATATTGTTTACCAAGTTATTTGACACTCAGTTTGGCACAAAATTATAACATTAATTGATTATTGATATAATAATGTTGTTTTAATGCTCATCAATTGTTAAAACGGTAAACAACCAGCAAAAATATTTTTATCGTAACTACAACGCCATTACAAAGTTACGTCGTCAGTTCAATCGCGACGTGTCAGGAACGCATTCTCTGAACGGCCGTAGTATAACAAAAATCTGCTACGTAATCAACTATGATAATAACTTAAATTTCAGTACAGTCGCGCCGTAAATCATTTTTAAATTGGTTTCAAATGATTTAATCTGGGATTTATCATTAAAAAACGAAAAATCTAACTAACTCAAAAACTACTGAATTTCGGTAGAACATTTGGCGGCTTAATTTGTTACATTTTAACCCTACTATGACGTCCTGCAAGGAATACGTCGAGTTACCAGTAGCCCTGTATGTTTCACAAATCCGTTTTATAAAAAATAGTGATATAATCTCTCTCCAGATCCTGGAAAGACTGAGTACGGCGCACGAGAGGTATCAATCGGCGCTTACGTCCTTGGAATCTGTGTTAGCGGGGAGGTTACACCACACAGAAGATATCAAACTAGCCATTAGGAAGAAGTAAGTGTATTTATTATTATTATCGACTAGTACCTGGTAATAGTGCTGCCTAAATGGGTAATAGTGGGTTCATTTTCCGGGTCGGGCAAAAAGTGCTAATGGGTTTTCCTGTTAGAAATTTGTCAGTAGTATCCCGGAGTTTGTAGCTCACCGACCGGTAACGACCAGGCCAGAGTCGGTGGCACGTCGTGTTCCACGCGCGCCTCAAAGAGCTGTCAGTAACATTGACATTGGGCCGATAGGGCTATAGCCTTACGGGGTTGCGGGAACCTTCTAACGAGATACCGTGGCCTCGGAATGCAACGGCTACAGAAGGAACAGGGTGGGTTTTTAGTCAGTAGAAGTCTGACACTCCCTTCCGCTCCACCTACAGCGGTTGAAGTCGTTTTATGATTTTCCCACCCAGAAAAAAAAAAGCCCAGAGTTTGGAAGTTGGCGGTGTGATAATCCCCGTGCCTCGGAAAGTACATTAAGCTGTTGATCCTGCGCCTGATCTCTCTCCGGTCGTAATAATGTATTGGGTGGGGATAATGCCAATCCCCTACTTTCCGAAGTACATCTATGCCAGTTACCGACCGCCTGGAGCTTTTGGGCATGAAGTTGACATCAGACCTCAACTTCGGCTCAACCATCGTGCATCGAGTCCAGAGCTCAGACTGCAGCAAAAACTGGGAATTCTACACAATTTGAGGCGGTACTTCACGCCTGGACAGCTTCTGAATCTATATAAAGCACAGGTCCGTTCCTGCGTAGAGTATTGCAGCCACTTGTGGGATGGCTGCAAAATAACAACTTGCTGCATTTTTATTTTTCTTTACGTAGAATAGGTCTACGTTCGAACGAGCGAGCCCAGAAAATGCCTCTTCACTCTTGCTTTAAAGGCTGACGGATCATATGTGGCAGGGAACACAGAAGCCGGCAGAGAGTTCCACACCTTGGCCGGTATATACGGTATATCGACCAAGTGTGGATGGTATCCTGCGGTACGTCTGGTAGACCGGACGGACTCGATCCAGCGCAGAGCTTATAGATATAGATAAAAGGCTTATAGGTGACGAGGCGCTAGTGAACAAGCTTCATAGCCTGGCTCATCGGCGAACCGTTGCTTGCCTGTCAGTTTTCTACAGACTGTATTTCGGGGAGTGTGCGCAGGAGCTCCATGACCTGATTCCTCCATCTCCCTTTCACCACCGGTCTACTACCGGCTGGGTACCACCCACACTTGGTTGATATACCGTCTTGTCGTGCCAAGCGCTTCTCCTCTACATTTATTGTGCGCACAGCCAAGTTATGAAATTCCCTGCCGGCTTCTGTGTTCCCTGCCACTTATGACTTTTCAGCCTTTAAAGCAAGAGTAAATAGGCATCTTCTGGACGCGCTCGTCACATCTTAGACCTCATCTATCGCGTATGTCAAGAGCGTTTTATGCAAATTGTATTTTGTGTATTGTGTTGTATCTATCTATCATCACCCTTTTTTCGGTGGGAAAATCATCTAATGACTCCTCGCGCTCTGGGTGGAGCGGAAGGGAGTGTCAGACTCTACTGACTAAAAAACTCACCCTGTTCCTTCAGTTGCCTTTACGTTGGGGGCTGCGGACATTCCCACTGGGCCGCAGCTCCGGGTTTATGTCTGTTTCCATACGATATTGTACTTCACTATTTTTAATTATATAAATTACTCAAAGTAATGTGCCTAACGGGATTTGAACTCTCGACCTACAAACTCGTTAGTCGGTGTCATAACCACTGCTCCATAACATACATACATACCAAAATCATAACCCTCTTTTTGCTTAGCCATAATTGCATAAATAATAACACTAATTTGGATTGTTATTTAATTACAGATACGCCCCCACATTCGCTCGGCTGTGTCTAGAAAGTACATCCATGTGCGATCTACTAATGTATGGTACTCCAGAACTGGGCCGAGAGATAGGTAAGGGAGTTATAATGTATAATATTTACAGTGAAACTTCGTACGCACAGAAAAGAAGGTCTATGGCCCCAAAGGTTAACGAAAGAATGCTTAACTTACAATCAACCTTAGATCGCTACTATAAGGTTCGTAATACACCGCAGCTGTTAGTTCCGTCTCAGTCACGCGTCACGCGTCGCGCTAACATGGCGGCAACTGCCGAACAATAGAGGTACAGGAAACGAAGCGCGGTGCGTGGAGCATGCCGATTGGTCAATATCATTTCCCGCGCTTTGAAAATTTGTTGTCTGCGCAGGTACATCGGTGAGCTATATCAGTTGGGTACTACTGAACTAGTTTCAGTATAAGCAGCGTGACCCCATAGACAATGGGCCACGGCTTGCTCCACATCCCCGGTACTCTTGATTATCTTATGTCTGCATCAGCGAGCGCAGTTCACGTAGCTGAGTTTTAGGCCAATCTGATATAAAATCATTTTACCATCGACACCCTAAGAAGCTTATGCCCGCAATTTCGTTCGCTTGGGAAGATTTTTCCGCATAAATTCCGATCCCTTGAGAATTCTGCGATAAACTATATATGATACTTAAGGATTTTAACTATCTACTTACCAAATTCACGCATTACACGTAAAATGTACTGAACGGTTCCGAATGATTTTGTTTTCTTTTTAAAAGATTTGAATTTGGTTTGTACATAGTTGAAATCCTGGAATAACACATATTAGGTTATTTTTGAGCCTGGAATACGGAATCGGAATTTATATGGGTAAACCCAACTACGTGAATGAAGTTACGGGTAGAATACTTATAGAAGAATGAGGGCAGAATACAATGATTACTGGAAATGTGGGTAGAATTAACATTTGAATCTTGTTAACCCCTTCAACTAAGCTAAGTATCGAATCAAAGCTCCAGAACCTTGAACACCAGCGACGAGTTGCAAGTCTATCGGTTACATTTCGGGGAGTGTGCGATGGAATTACACAATCTAATTCCGCCGAGCCCGTTCCATCATCGGGCTACAAGACAAACGGCGATGCGCCATCGTTATATGGTGGACATCCCACCCATACGCACTAAACGTTTTGGGAATACTTTCATTGTGCGTACGGCTAAGGAGTGGAATTCCCTGCCGTAGTCTGTGTTTCCCGATAGCTATAACCTAGGGGTCTTTAAGTCAAGAGTGAATAGGTTACTTCTAGGTAAGCGTGCTCCATCTTCGACCACATCATCACTTACCATCAGGTGAGATGGTGGTAAAACGCGAGCCTATTATCAATAAAAAAAAAATGCTTGTGTTTAGAGTGGACTCACGGCGATAGTGTAACGTTTGGGGTTGGAACCCGCAACCTCTCGATCACAAATCCTTTAGGATGACGAATCAACAACCTTGATAGCTAAATAGCGATGGTTAGAACATGTTTTGAGTCAAGGTTTATTGCAGACAATGTGTTTTCAACGTCGTTTGATGGTGATGTGGTGCAATTATACTTTACTTCGATACATCATTGTTTTTAGGATTCCGTACCCAAAGGGTAAAATGGGACTCTATTACTAAGACTCCGCTGTCCGTCCGTCTGTCTGTCCGACCAGCGGGCCTAGACAAAATCCATTTTCTGTAAGCGTTAACGCCAACGGAAAAATTAAATTGTATGGAGTTGACATTTACTAACACGTGAAAATCACGTGACATGTGGTTAGCAAATGTCAACTCCATACAATTTAATTTTTCCGTTGGCGTTAACGCTTACAGAAAATGGATTTTGTCTCGGCCCGCAAGCTGTATCTCATGAACCGTGATAGTTAGACAGTTGAAATTTTCACAGATGTTGTATTTCTGTTGCTGCTATAAGAACAAATATTAAAATCAGAATAAAATAAATATTTAACCTCTCAAAGACCGTTATTATTTACGTCAACCATCCATCAAGCACCGCGGGCGAGCTCTTATCGTAAGCGCGTAATCTGACCCCGGTCACAAACGATTTTAAGACTTATCTTTACTACAAATACAGTTTTAAATCGGTCGGGGTTTGGTGGCACAAATTTGTGCCTGCGGGGCTCAACTAATACTTGTTTACTAGCACGTTTTTGTGCCGCTGGGGCTCTAGAGGTTAAGGTGGCTCATATACAACAAATTTTTTTTTTTCCTCGATTTTGATAACGGCAACAAGTAGACGCTTGAAATATTCACAGAATATTTATTTACATATTCACTTTAAAAATAAATAATTAAATTAAAATAAAACAAATATTTAAGGGGGGCTCTCATACAACAGACTTGATTTTTTTTCACCGTTTTTATAGATAATGGTACGGAACCCTTCGTGCGCGAATCCTACTCGCACTTCACTGGTTTTTGTAATGTTGTTGTACCTTAGGTCGCGGGCAATACGGCGTAGTGTACAGCGCACGCGGGCCGTGGGCGGGGCGCGCGGTGGCGGTCAAGTCCGTGCTGCCCAACGACGAGCGACACTACCGCGAGCTCGCCATGGAGTTCTTCTACACCAGGTACCTTTTTTATTTTATTATGCAGTATGTTAACTAACAGAGGGCGTTCCCGTTAACCCGCAATAGTATAGCATCCATACATGCTAAAAAAATATTATCATAGGAAAACAAACTGTTTTTTTTTTCTTATATTAAAATATTCACTAAAAATGTTAAATTGATACGTAAAAAAAACCGGTCGAGTGCGTGTCGGACCACGCGCAGTTTAGGGTTCCGTAGTTTTTATAACAGCCAAGTGCGTGTCGTATTTGCTGACTGATCGTTTCGTACCATGCTCTAACTAAAAGCCAAACATGACTACCTAACTAATTTGATTTCCTATATAAATCCTCACCTGATCCGACAATTTTGCACGGAAATTTTTAGTTTTTTTTTAGAGATTTGTATAAAACTTGTCATAGCCGGTGTTTTGAATTTAAATACAGGACACAGAGCTACACTACCCAATCGTCACAAAAAAATAAAATTGAGGAAGTAGTTTGCTGGGGGAGCTTTGTGTTTGATATTATATAGCAAAATAATAAATAAATAAAAACATATTAATTTGAATTCACTCTAAAAACGAACCCACGTAGGGCGATGGTAACTGAAGAAGGAATTATAAAATCCAACTTCACAAGGGAAGTTTGAAAAAAATATGATCTATTTGAGTACCACCGCGTCTAGAGGGAAGTGGTTGTAATAAAGACTGGTAACCAGCGTCACGTATTAATTTGAAAACTGCAGTGTTGTCGTTACGGAGATAGTCTTCATTAAAATCTCCAAATATTATACAAGGACTGTTATGCGATAGTAAATTACTTACAAAACCTACTGGGTGACTGTTGGGACATTTGCATGATCTATAAAAAGCTAGCTAAGCTATTTGAGGATCGCTTACAGTATCTTGCAAATGTGCACGTAAGGATTGAACATTATGGAACATAATTTGGTATGTACTGTGGGGCTCCCTCAAAAATCGATACATCGGTATTAGAGGATTTCGACGCAGCTTTTCCATTTCCATTACGATTGAATCTTGGTTGGTGGGTGGACGTGGAGGATGAAAACATTCAGTAACGATAAATAAACCTTCAGTACATGTGACACGTGAGCAAGCAACATATAACATTGACCTTGAAATACCGGGCTTCAAAGTACAATAACTTTTTCTAATGTCGAACCCTGGCTTTTGTGAATTGTAACAGCCTCAGCTGGAACCAATGGGAATTGAAAAAACAACCGACTTCCAAAAAACACTACAATGTGAAAAATAACTTTAATTTCGGAAGTCGGTGGCAAAAAACTAAAATACAGATCCAAAGACACCATCTTCTGAAATTGAAGTTATTTTTCACATTTTACCTACCTAGTGGGTTTTTGGAAATCCGTTTTTCTTGTTAAAAAGTTTTTTTTATAAAACTTATTTAAATATGAAACTAGCACGATACAACTGACGCTTAGCGCCATCTATCGACATTTCTATGGAGTTTTTCGAAATTTTCGAGTCAAATACAATTGGTCGACTATTACTCGTAAACTTGTAAAGCCCACTTATGTGTGATAGTTTTCCTTTAAACTTCGTTATATATAGGTACTACTGCCGTGACATTTGAATTTCTAACTATAATCGTTTAGTTGCTAGAGGGGGGGACACTTGACTCTAACGAAAATTAGTACTTTAAAGCTTGATAAGTCACGAACGGTTTACTTAATCAAAAAACGGTCTTCCCAAACCCGTAATGTTTTTGAAAGACCTATCCAACGATATCCCACACTATGGGAAGGACGAAAAGATAAAATTATCACTAAACTAACTAACTATATCTAAGAGGGCGCCAGGAGCGTTTTGCGGCAGGGCGTTAGGCGCTAGGAACCCTTCCAATCCACGGATCAGCCGGCTAGGCGTGAGTCCTCACCAAAATTGTAGTATGTGCGGTACAAGGTATATAAAAAGTTACATACGGTTAAACTCACTAGAGATGGGAACTTTCCACTTCACCAAGCAACAAAGAAATCCTTGCCTAGCATTCTATTAAACATATTTTGCATTACGAATATTGAAATCAGGTGAAGCAAGTTTGCGAAAACCCTAATAAATATAAAAACTGGATTTTCTTCTTAAACGTACATTCCAGTCTCCATATTACCAAGAAGGAACAGGGTGGGTTTTTAGTCAGTAGAAATCTGACACACCCGTCCGCTTGACCCAGAGCGGAAAAAGTAATTAAATGATTTTCCCAAAACAAAAAAAAAGGGTAAAGATGAATCAGCAGTGATATATATATTCGTAATGCAAAATATGTTTAATAACAGCTTAAATATAAATAAATTAAAGTACGTACAAAACTATAAGATTCAAATTCAAATGCAAATTAAACATTATAATATGAGCTACTTTATAATACAATGGCAATATAAAAGAAATAAGGTACAACATAAGATTTACTTACTCAATAAACAATGGATAATCTATTTTTCAACAGACTTGCTCATAAAATGGCTCTAATTTCACCGCAATTTGGCACATAATGACACCTGTAATCAAACTGTGACTTTTTCTTTACTATTATTCACAAGTGAGTTATAGGTTTTTAGGGTTCCGTAGCCGAATGGCAAAAAACGGAGCCCTTATAGTTTCGACATGTCTGTCCGTCTGTTTGTCTGTCCGTCCGTCCGTCCGTATGTCACAGCCATTTTATTCCGAAACCATTAGGACTATACATGTAAAACTTGGTAGGTAGATGTATTCTGTGAACCGCTTTCCGATTTTAGGGGAAAATTAAAAAAAAATATTTAAAATAAAGGGGGCTCCCCATACATGGAACTGAAACTGAAAATATTTTTTTCATGAAACCTATACGTGTGTGGTATCTATAGACAGGTATTTTAAAATGACACTGTGGTTTCTAAAATAACTTTTTCATAAAGTTAATTGTTTAAAAGATATACGCTTCCAAAGTGGTAAAATGTGTCTCGCCCCCTCTAACTTCTATAATAATTTTTTTATTTTATTTATTTATTATGGGACAATAAACAGCTACAATATATAACGTCTACAAATAACAATAATATACATATGAAGTATTAACAATATTGCAGCCCACTACATTATCCGCATGTTAACAATATTAGGATAAGGTAAAAAGTGCCACTAGATTTAGCATTACTCAGATATGTAGATAAATTGAAGTAAAAAAGAAACAAACAAAAAACATAGATTATGAAGTAAATACAATACAATTAATGAATTATTTAAAATGAAATACACGTTAAAAAAAGAACTAATTAAAACTAAAAAATAAAATTTAGGATTATTCGTTATTATCACAAGAATTGAAATTATGTTAAATAAGGAAATTGGCATCACATCATTATAATATATCATCATTATAATACAATTACAAATTCATACAATTCATTAATATAAATAATTAAAACGGTTGACATATACTCGTATTAAGTTAATAATAATAAAGGACTTACACTATTTCTTATTAGCATTGGATAAGATTTTAAAAACATTGGACTTAAATTTCGATTTGGAACATACAAAAATATCAATATCAATGAAGTTGCTATTATAAGATTCCACTATACGACGAATAGGGCAACGCAGTCCTGAATTAGTCCGACAGGTATTTACTGCGAACAATGTACCTGCACGGACTCTACGCTTATTCACAGTGCGGGGGACCACATAACATAACTTACTTGTGAGGTCAATGGAATCGAAGTAATTATGAACTATACCATGCAGTACGTTGGCTTCTAAAAATTTACGTCTAGATTCTAATGTTAACATATTATATTTATTTAGTAATTGTGAATATGACAAACACCTTTTGTAGCACCTATAGTACATGGAGCGAAGAAATTTACGCTGGACTTTCTCTATCATATCTATATATTTCTTATAAAACGGGTTCCAAATAGAGACGGCATACTCGAGCTGCGAGCGTACAAGCGTCTTGTATAAGTAAAGATAGGTGGAGGGCCGTTTGAATTCGATAGTTGCTCTCAGGACAAAACCATACATCTTAAACGAGTTATTTACAATTCTCTCCACGTGTTGATTAAGTGACAACTTATTGTCAAATAGAACACCAAGATCTCTTACAATAGTGGTGTTACTTAGAAAGGCATTATTTAGCTTGTACTTAAAATTTGTGACACATTTATTTCTTGTGAAATTTATATAATGGCATTTGGAGACGCTTAAGTGTAATTTGTTCTCAAGACAGTATGCTGAGAGTCTATCTAAGTCCTCCTGGAACATTACACAGTCTTCTATTGTATTAATAATTTTAAAAGCTTTCATATCGTCAGCATACATAAGAAATTTTGTACTTAAAAAGCATTTCCAAATGTCATTTATATATATATTAAATAGGAGTGGTCCCAGGATTGAGCCCTGCGGAACACCGGAGGTTATAGATACCGTATCTGACTGATGGCCACTCACAACAACCTTTTGTGTTCTATTTTGAATGTAGGATGAAAACCACCGGAGCAAGTTTCCCCGTATGCCATTAAATGCAATTTTATTAAGTAAAATTTCATGATCGACCTTGTCAAAGGCCTTCTTGAAATCTGTGTAAACAGCGTTCACCTGCAAACGTCTGTCCAGGTTTTCAAAAAGATAGTTGGTGAATATTAATAAATTGGAAACAGTAGATCGGTGCTTAACAAAACCATGTTGTTCAGGAATTAATACGTTGTGCAGGATTGGATAGATTTCGTTATGTACTAGTCTTTCAAAGAGCTTTGGCAAGGTCGATAGAATTGAGATGGGTCGATATTGCTCAATATCATGTTTCGAGCCTCCCTTGTGTACAGGCGTTATATTGGCCCGTTTCCATATTTCGGGAAACACCCCTTCACTCAGGCATTTATTGTAAATTATATGAAGCGGTTTGTAGATGCTATTAGCGGTAGCCTTAAAGAATAGTGCTGGGTATCCATCAGGGCCAGCCCCTTTAGACGGGTCGAGGTTTTTTAACTCCTGAAGTAATTTAGATTCATCGATACATAGGCTCTCGATTATGATGTTAGCGTCACAGTGAGTTGGCGGGGTCCACGTCGACAATGTGGGCGATGCGGGTTCGAATACCGACAGGAAGTAATCGGAGAACATATTGCAAACCACGTCTGGAGCACTCGACTTAAGGTTTTGGTATTGCATCGTAGATGGGATACCTGATTTATCTTTGCGATTAGCTATATAAGTTAAAAGCATTTAATATTAGAGGTGAGCTTATCCTCAACGGATTTGATGTACGCGGAATAGCATGAGTTACAAGCTTCCTTAAAGGTTGATCGGTATTCGGCAAACATATTGTAGTCTTTAATGTTTTTAAACTTCTTCCACTTTATCCAGAGGCGCTGTTTCTTTTTGAAAGTTTTAATTAAATGAGGAGAAAACCAAACAGGAAAGTCAAGTACTCGAGACTTCACTAGAGGAACGTTCACTGAGACAATGTTGCTCAACACTTCATAAAAATTTTCCACCGCTTCCTCAGAAGAGAGATGATCTAACAGGACGGACCATGGTTGGATTTCGTCGATTTGTTCATTGATAACATCATAATTGGCCTTACGAAAATCATGTTTTTTTAAGGGTTTTCTTTTTATGTTTTGCATTGATAAACCTAAGGGGGCTATCGCAACAAACGGAGGGTGGTGTGGATCTATAGGTATTAAGGGATCTATCGGAGGGCTCAAAGTGCAAATTATGTTAGAAATGAACAAATCGAGAATTTTACCGTTACTGTTCAGGACTACAAGAAGCCAGCCAACGGTAACTGGACGGTCTGAACTTGTCCACGGTTCGTGGAGCCCTACCGTTGCTCTCAATAATAGTACTTACACAATAATCTACAGGCTCTATCAATACCTAATATTACCACTAACCTTCTGAGCTGATGACGACAAGCGAGGATCCTTTCGATCGCGTCCGTGTGTGGTATGTATGTAAGTATGAAATGAGTAAGTGAAAAGTATAGGGAAAGTCAAGTGTAGATGGACGGAGGTACTCAAATGCAGGTCCTCCCAACGCGGTCTATCAGCAATCGCAGCACAAACTTCGCACCAGATTGAAGCAGCTATTTATCACTATTTTCAGCACAGTCCGCGTGTCAGACCGGGCTGACGACAATACGGCGATATATTCCAAAATATCCCAGGGTTTTCATCAAATGGGGATTACAAATTCCAACAATCGTTAACCGCGACCCAATTATCGGTTACATCAGGCGATTGCACACGATATTTCTATTACAATAAAATCAAAGTCCCAAGAGCGGACATTTTCCAACAACGGAAGCAAAGTCTATCTGTCAAGTCAGTAATGTCAAGATCAAATTTCTTTATGTCAAAAAAGGTACGTTCGGAAACACGTCGGACCGAACATCTACCCCCCCCCCCCCCCCCGGACGGGCCTACCCGTCCGCTAATCAATTGGAAGTCTTGACAAGGTTGCAAATTTAACACAGCTTCAATGCGGCCAAATACCGTAGCTAGTTCCTCAAAGGTGAGAACGGTGTCTCCCAACAATCTCCGCCAGCGTCCCTTTGCCGCTTTCACCGCGGCCCAAAAAATACCCCCCCAATGGGGGCAGGCTGGGGGGTCAAACAACCAAGTGACCCCTCGGCGGGCCAAACTATTACCAATGTCAACCTGGCTCTCATTAAGGAAGGCGTATACCTCCTTCAAATAGTTACTTGCACCCTTGTAATTCGTACCGCAATCAGACCTAATCAAAGAAGGTAACCCACGGCGAGACACAAATCTTTCCAAAGTCGCCTCAAAGGCCTCTGTCGAGAGGGAGGTTACCAGCTCCAAATGTACTGCCTTGGTTGACAGGCAGACATACACACAAATAAGCCTTAACAATCTTACTATTACGAATGGTGGACGTCTTCAACAAAAGGGGACCAGCAAAGTCCGTTCCGACGCCAGCAAAGGGCCTCGCCGCATTGACGCGATCAGCCGATAAAATCCAAATTTCTCGCTGCAGAATGGCCAACAGCGCATTGCAACCGGCATGCGAGTTCTTAGTGTGACGATCAGTCACCAACAATTGAACCAAGTGGCCCTCCTTGGGCAACAAAAGGGGGTGACGGGCCCCATAAGGAAAGCTAGAGAGCCTCAACCGTCCTCCAATACGCCAAAGACCCGTCCTATCCAAGAAGGGATTCAACTTACCAACGGCTCCCGACAACCTGACCCTACCAGACTTCAAGACCTCGATCTCCTTCTCAAAGTGTGCAGCCTACACAGAGCGGACCCAAAGAGGAGTGACTCCTGTCGCTCTTGAGGAGAGAGAACTGGTGACAGGCGCTTGTCCCCTGGATTTCTAGAATTATGGCCAAAACGCCTGATCCACGAGGTAACGTTCAACAATTTGTCGAGAGAGCTGTATCGATTCAACAAAAAATCAAGATCAAACGGAGGGTCCTTTGTCCCAACAGCGAACACCTTGAGTCCGGGCAAAGGATCCGACATCAAGACTGGCGTTCGAGGCCAATCGCCCCCGGGGCGAGTCAGCCAGTCCGGTCCCCACCAGAGGGGGTGAGCAATCAAGTGAGGGGCCATGCACCCGCGTGAGGCTCCGTCGCCCGGGTTCAGGTCACCAGGCACGTGCCTCCAAATCAAAGGCGTTTCAGAACCTTGAATCTGCAACACTCGGTTCACAACAAAGACCTCCAAAGAGTGGACGGACGTCTTCAACCAACACAAAACAATGTGACTGTCCGTCCAGGCGCAAGAAGCCCGAATGTCAACAGTTCCACCCAAAGTGCGCGCAACGTGGCTTAAGAGACGCATAAGAAGCACCGCAGGAAGTGCAGATACAAGTTGGAGCCAGTCTTCCAACAGGGTTTCCCGAAGTGGCTCGTCCCAACCAAGTTCAGTTATAACAAGGGCAGGAGCACCAATTTTAGGGTAAGGACAACTCACAAGGGTGATTTCAAACCAGGTCCTTCCCTCAACAGTGGTGACAGCCGTTTCGCCAATTCCCAAATCTTGCCTGAAAGGTCGTTCACCTTCAGGCCAACCTGTCCCGCTAACCAAGACGACACAAGGCAACCCTGGGCTCCCGTGTCCAAAATGGCACAGACCACAATCGAGTTACCCTAGGGTCCCCAGACCTTGACCGAGGCCGTTAGCAACAAAACCGTCTTGATCGGGGGGGTCCTTTAGCGGGGCAGGCGTCAATCTCTTAGCGATGCCTGGGCGGCGACCGATCGCCGCATCCAGGCTGCCTTCGTTCACGACGAGGCCAACAATCAAAATATTCGTCCGCGCGGTGTCCCGAGCCGCTCGCCATCACTGGAGGGGCATATCCCACCGGATGCCCGAATGGCGGAGGGCGCGACTCCAACCGGGGACGTTCCGAGGGGAAAGGCAGCGGCGCCGACCCGGCCACTGCTGCCTAGCAGCCAATACGCGTTCTCCCTGACGAGGGGAGACCAAATGGCGCTCGCGGGGCTCCCGTTCAACTTGCGCGGGGGGTGGAGTGCGGCGTACAGAATTGCGGGCCTCAGCCCGGTGCTCGTCTCCGGGGTACCCCCCCCTGCGCGAACCCTCCTCAGAAGATGGTCTGCTGGAGCGGTTCGCGTTGGCGCACAAAATCTCCAAGTGGGACCCCTTACAAATTCTACACGGGCGGGGGTCGGGGCAGTCCCGATGAAAGTGGGCCCCCAAGCACGAGAAGCACAAACGGCGTGCGTTGACAATGCGGCGGCGGGCACTTACGTGCAAATTCAAAAAGTCCGGGCAACGCGCCATGACATGCCCCGTTGCCTTACAACAGTCACAATGATGCGGACTCCGGGCGCCAGCAAAACGGGGGGCGGGGCGAACATCAACAGGCCCCCTAGCCCGAGGACTCCGGGCGCCAGCAAAACGGGGGGCGGGGCGAACATCAACAGGCCCCCTAGTCCGAGGACTCCGGGCGCCAGCAAAACGGGGGGCGGGGTGAACATCAACAGGCCCCCGAGCCCTAGTCCGTCCCTGGTCTCTAGGCCGAGAAGGTAGTGGGGGTGACCCCGTGGCGCCACGAGTATTATCCGAAAACAGACACTCGTCTTCCAAAAATTTGAGGAGGTCGTCAAAGGGGGGAAGATGGGTGGCACTATCCCCACCATACTTCTGCTCAAAACGTGACCTCAACTCCGCGGGGAGCAACTGCAGCACTATGTGCACCAACAAGTAGGACCAATGTTCTACCGGTAACTCCAAGCGTCTCAAGGCGTTGGTCGCTGAGACCAACGGGTTCAGCAAGTCAGTGCGCAACGTCGACGTGCTGACAATGGCCGGTAGCCCCAAAATCTGGTCGATGTGCACATCAGCCAGGCAGCGCTTGTTCTGATACCGTCGAGAGAGAAGCTCCAGAGCGGTCGGGTAAGAGGAATCCGTCACCGGCAAGTGCTGCACCAAGGCTCTGGCTTCGCCCTCCAGGACAGACAATAAATAGGCCAACTTCTGGGCAGGTCCGAGCGTGCATCCACAAGACTTTCAAAAAGATTTAGGAAGCCCAGCCAGTGGTCCAAGCGACCGTCAAAATGTGGCAGCTCCAGGGTGGGCAGCCTACCCAATAGTCCAGGGCCTGCAACAACGGGGGTCTGCGGCTTGGCCGCATCAGGCACCCGGCTCTTCAAAATTTCCAGCGCTCGTAGACTTATGACATCCCCCAGGTAGAGAATCTGGTCATAGTCACCCAAAATTTTATCGCGGGCTGCCTGGTCCATCACCCCCAAATCCACGTCCATGATGAAATCGCAGAAGCGTGTGAGCGCAGCATCAGCTGCCTTGATCCTCTCATTCAAGCGCCCGTACCGAGCAAGGGTGAGCTCTTCCAAATCTACACGCTCAACCGTTGCAGCTGCCGATGTGAACCATCTCAACTGTGAGGTCAATCCGGCAGCAGCCTCCCTGACTGCCCTTAATGAGGCCATTGCAACAATCAAATATTAATACAACAGGCTAAAATTAACTAAACAAACAACAATGACTTGTTAGCCGACCAAATAATTTCACCAAAATAACAACTTAAATTCAATTATTTCATGTCCAAATCCGACCCTGTACCCATTCCAAGTATGAATCTAGCTTGGTACAGATGGCTAGTTACAAAATAAATAACAATTCAATGTATATATTGTGCAGGATCAACACCAATAAACATCAATAATTCAAGTATAATATTGCTCCGGACAATCTCTAACAACAATCCAATAAACAAATAAATGCAATAAGTCAATCCACACCATTCAATTCTTGTTATGTTAACAAATGTGTGATTATTATTTAGATAACCTTTTAAATTCAGATCAGTGACATTCAATTATTAATTGCAACAAATATATATACCAAACAACTTTACAACCAATAATTCCTAATTTAACAAATAAATCTTACTTGTCAATTCAACAAAAGGGGGCTACAGTACAAATTACAAATACAACTTCAATTGATTCAACTTCAATTAGATAGCCCGGATGACATGGTAATATATTCAAAACTTATTAAGTTATAAGTTATGTTAAGTAATTAAACTAAAGTTATTTTCAAAACTTCCAATTTACTATGTGGATTTATTATTAAAACCCACGCTCTGCTTACCAAAATGTTCAGGACTACAAGAAGCCAGCCAACGGAAACTGGACGGTCTGAACTTGTCCACGGTTCGTGGAGCCCTACCGTTGCTCTCAATAATAGTACTTACACAATAATCTACAGGCTCTATCAATACCTAATATTACCACTAACCTTCTGAGCTTATGACGACAAGCGAGGATCCCTTCGATCGCGTCCGTGTGTGGTATGTATGTAAGTATGAAATGAGTAAGTGAAAAGTATAGGGAAAGTCAAGTGTAGATGGACGGAGGTTCTCAAATGCAGGTCCTCCCAACGCGGTCTATCAGCAATCGCAGCACAAACTTCGCACCAGATTGAAGCAGCTATTTATCACTATTTTCAGCACAGTCCGCGTGTCAGACCGGGCTGACGACAATACGGCGATATATTCCAAATATCCCAGGGTTTTCATCAAATGGGGATTACAAATTCCAACAATCGTTAACCGCGACCCAATTATCAGTTACATCAGGCGATTGCACACGATATTTCTATTACAATAAAATCAAAGTCCCAAGAGCGGACATTTTCCAACAACGGAAGCAAAGTCTATCTGTCAAGTCAGTAATGTCAAGATCAAATTTCTTTATGTCAAAAAAGATACGTTCGGAAACACGTCGGACCGAACAGTTACTATTAACTATACTGTTATATTGGTAGGCATCTAAGGTTGACATTAGCTGAAGGAGTTCTGAGCATATAGGGGAAGATCCTGTGCAAGTCATGCCAGTGATTTGTTGCTGACTACCGGGCAGGGCAACTTCCCAAGTAATATCCGGAAGATTATAATCTCCAGCAATGAGTACAGTCATCACGTCAGGTTCAATCAGTACGTCCTGGCATGTCGAAGTGAGAGCTATAAATATCTGCGGTCACCCATGGTGGTATGTATGCTGCACTAATAACGTGCATTTTTGCACTGTTATTTCTACTCGGAAATCCCACCATGAGATGCTCAATGCAGGTGGTGGAGTTATTATGCAAACGATTAGAAACGTTAAGCAAACACGAGCGAAGTTCCCGCAACACTGCGATGAGGACCCCGCCACCATCACGTTTTTTTGTTGTGTTATGATCTCGGTCGCATCTGTAAACAACATATCGAGGATCCACGAGCTCAACGCTAGCAATATCGGCCACAAGCCATGTTTCAGTTAGAATTATAATGTCATATGAAAACGATAAAATGTTTACAAACAAGGTGTTCAGTTTGGTTCGTACACCTCTACAATTTTGGTAGTAGATTGATATTTGGTCGCTGTTATCCATAACCACAGTACTTTACTATAAATTCGTATAAAACAATAAATGTTGTGCACGCAAGTAATAGCCAAAGCATAGCAGAAACACCCGGCAACATAAACCCACATGAGATAGGATCGAGAATGGCCAACATCACACTTAGATAAAAATAACAATCGTCCAGGTCATACTCACAATCACAAAAGACATTCAATGTTTTCGATTCGTATAAGTATTGTGTTGAAATAAGGTGCAACATAGTAACAAACATAATAATATAGTCCCAATAATTGTCAGAAGTTAAAATTAAATCTAAATAATATGAAAATAAAAATAATGTTAAAATAATCAAAATTTCTAGAATTACAATAAATGAAATTGGTGATAATAATAAGATAATTAAAATTAGCAAAACATGCAACGTAGAAAAAATAATATTACTTAACAACCACATCAAATACAAGACAGACGACGGCGACAAATATGAAAAATTAACAATGGTTGTGCAGTGGATTATTGAAAAGAAGAAACAGTTATTCAGCTGGTATCGCTTTGGTTTTAATTTTATTGAGATCGCGTTCTCCACGTATTGCGAATGCATTTTCACCCTCACGCTCGCGCACCAGTATGGTACCAATTTTGATCCATACAAATTTGTGATTATGATTGTTAGAGAGTTCACGGGTTTTACGAAATAACTGTTTCTTCCGTAAGGTTAAGTGCTCATTAACGTAGATAAATGCAGATGTACCAGTTATACCGATTTGGTCAGACTTCAGTGACTTAGCTTTACGGAATGCGCTAAGCAGGTTGTCCCGCTGTAGGCGCGTAGCAAATTTGAGAATGACGTTTTTCGGTCTTGTGCTTTGTTGGTGCGTGTGGGGCACCCTATGCACGGAAACAATGTCATTTAGTAAGACCGGGGACTTAAGTGCACTTCCTACGGCTTGGATAATCACTGGTAAGTTTTCATTGCGCCTCTCAGGCACATTGCATATTTACACATTACACTGCCGAGCCTGCTGTTCCAACACGTCGATCTTAGCCTCCAAGTTACTGACCAACAGCTCCGACACAGCTGGTGCGTGTGTACTGCTAAGTTCCACTACACGCTTCTGTAGGATGTCATGTTCCACCGACAGGCTCTGGACACTGGCTTGTAGCGTTATGACGTCATTACGGAGATCGGAGACCAGCTGTTTTAAGCCGATTTGCTCTGTACGAAGTGTTTGCATTTCCTTCTGGATATCTGTTAGGGTTGACTTAATATCGTCACGCAACTGACGCATGTCTGTATTCATGTCACTACGCCATTGACTTAGGGTTGATTGCAAATTAGCAGTGAACGATACAAAGTCTGCATTGGTGCTAGGCTTCGACGACTTTTCTGCGGTCATAGTTTTATTGCCCAAGCTGGTGGATGAGCTAAGACAACTCTGGTCCAAGTTATCGCATGATATGTCCATAGAGAGGTCATCAGCTGGGAGTTCAATATAACTGCGCACAGGCGTATTTACGTTTGACCTAGGGCGTCTAGTAACGTTACAGCAATCTGGGCATTTCCAGGTAGCTTTATACTTATTTTTCAGGGCCATATACTGTTACGATGTCACATTCAGGCATTCATAGTGGTATTTACCACCACATACAGAGCAGTGGAGGATGCCATTGTCCGCTGATGATGTATCAGTACAACACTGCATGATGACTAATAACACACCAATACTTTAACAAATAGCTTATTGGATAAGGTGTCAGACTTGTAATCGAGAGGTCGTGGGTTCTAACCCTACCCATTATTACTCTATTGCCGTAAACCCACTCCAGACACAAGCATATTTAGCTTAGTTGGAGGGGTTAACAGAATTGCTAGTAATGTGAATTCTACCTACATTGCTAGTAATCTTTTTTTTAACCGACTTCAAAAAAAGGAGGTTCTCAATTCGTCTTGAACTTTTTTTTTTTATGTATGTATATATATATATATATATTCCACAATTTTTCACACAACGCCATCTAGTCCCAAACTAAGCAGAGCTTGTGGTATGGGTACTAGACAACTGATAAACATACATATATATTTCTAAATACATACATATTATAGATAAATTACACCCAGACAAAGAACAAATGACCGAGCTCATCACACAAACATTTGTCCTAGGTGGGAATCGAACCCACGACCTTGCGCATAGCAGTCAGGGCCACTGACCACTATACCAACGGGCCTGTCAAATGTTACCTCATTACTCGGAGACGGCTGGACCGATTTGTTAATTCTTTTTGCGTTTGAAAGGGTATATTTTCTAGTTGGTCCCATTGTTACGAAATAGTGATCTGATGATGGGATCCTGGAGAAATCGAGGGAACTCTTCAAATATTATAGGCACACCTATAGCGTTTTGGGTATTTCTTATCTACCTTGAGCAGTTGCTTTCGAAAAGTACCATTTGGGGAAGTTGAACTGATGATGAAGACCACAGATGGCCACTGAAACTACTCAATAATAAGTATTCCATTACTTGAGTACGGATGTTAAACACTTTATGCTCGTCGCAATACATACGAGTATGGTGATGTAGAGCTGATGGTCCAGTACCAGGAGAACTCAAAAATTAACGGCTATGCATCGGGAAAAGCAATACTTTGTAAAAGGTGATAAGTTGTTGACATTATGGCTTTTGAGTTACAATATTACAAATTACAGATAAATTACAAACCGACCCACTAAAAAGCGGGAAAAAATTTTTTAACAAAAAATAGAACCGACTTCCATATCAAAACACTACAAAGCCAAAAATAACTTTAATTTCGGAAGGCGCTGTGAAAAAAAAGAAAATCCAAAACCAATAACACCGACAGGAACAGCAAGCGGTGGAAACGTATTTATTCCCCGCATTCCGATAATACCGACCGATTAGCCATTCCAGTTAAAAAACTAAAATTTCTCCTAAAAGCAGCATTCGCAATGACCATCAACAAAGGTCAAGGACAGATACTGAAAGTCGCAGGTGTACATTTAGAAAAAGACTGCTTTTCCCATGGTCAACTGTATGTGCGTGCTCACGAGTATCAAGCTCACAAAATCGACACGTTTTAGCCAAGGACGGGAAAACCAGAAACGTAGTTTACAAAAATGTGTTGTAAACTACGTTTTTGGTTTAAAAAATATAAATTCTAAATACTAACTGTCTGTCTCTTTTTGAGTATGGATAGACCCTGGTGATGGTTTTTAAATATTATACGCGTTTTTTAACCACCCGAAGGTGCGGTACACCTCTTTGGCGACAACAAAGACGTAGATTTATATGAAACCGAAATAAATAATTCCCTAGCGTCGTTTATAACATGGTTAGACGATAATAACTTAAAAATTAACCTTTCTAAAACAAAAGTTATGCATTTCAGTCAACGTATGCCGAGTAAAAATCTCAATGTTAATTTTAATAATCATATTATTGACGAAGTTGAAAGCACAACATTCTTAGGTTTGCAAATTGATAAAAGTTTGAACTGGAAACCACATATAGACAAACTTTGTAAAAAACTAAGCAAATCAGCATATGCTTTACATTCATTATCAGCGAGAGTTTCCACGGATGCGCTTCTTACTGCACTACGGTATTGTCGAATCCCATCTTCGATACGGGGTTATATTTTGAGGAAATTCCACTGATAAAGAAAAAGTATTCAAGGCCCAGAAACGGTGTCTCCGCTCGATGTTCAAACTGAAAACTACGGATAGTTGCTATCCATATTTCAACAAGCACAAAATCTTAACTTTGCCTTGTGTTTATATTTTGGAGATAGCTGTGTTTGTTAAATCAAACCCAGATTATTTTGAACGCGTAAATGATTTGGTTGCACGAAATAGACGCGACAATAGTGGACTGTGTGTCCAAAGGGCTAAAGTGTCTGCTGCATGGCACCGAAAATATTTAATAAATTATCCAAAGCTTGGAAAGATTTAAATATGTCATTATTTAAAAAGAAATTGCGAAACTTTTTAGCAGACAAGACTTATTACAGCATTTCGGATTTCTTAATGGAAAATAAAATTTGTTAATATTTTGGCACTTCCTATTAATTGTGATTTAACTGTGATAATTTATAATTCAATTTTAATTGTACAACCTAATTTTGACATTAAATTTTTGACATTCAACATTAGACATTTAACTTTTGACATTATATTTTGACATTTTTTTTGTAACATTTAATTTAATAATATTTTGGCGCTTACCTTTTTGACATTATAGTTTTGATATTTATATTTTAACATTTAATTTAATGCTATGATTTAGATATTTGTTTTTTTTTATTTTTTTATATACATATTATCTGGTAATTATTGTTTAGTTATAATAATCGATTTTGCATTTGATTTAATTTATAATTTTTGTTATTTAATTGCATTATGTAATTTACAGTTGAATTACTTTTGTGAATTAAATTATTGTACCTTTGCATGCCTTCTGGCAAAATATGGCTGAACTCACATTGTACCCTTACACCACATGTTATTGTACTACCCATATTTGCAAAATAAAGTATCTTATCTTATCTTATCTTAGCTTAACAATGATTGACGAAATGTAAATTAACGCGTGCGTAGCCGCGAGCAAAAGCTAGTAATATTATAAATGCGAAAGCAACTCTGTGTGTCTGTCTGTCTGTTACCTTTTCACGCCTAAACCGCTGAACCGATTTATTATTATATTTATGGCATGGGAATAGTTTAGAACCCTGGGAAGGACATAGGATTTTATCCCGAAATTCCCACGGGATCGGGATTTACGCGGGAAAAAATCTTCCACGTGAACGAAGTTGCGTGCAAAAGCTAGTAAAGAATATATCTATGAAATTCATTACTTAAATTAAATATTTATTTTGAAAATAACAATTTTACACTGATTTTTTTGCTGTTTTAATTTGAGCTAGATGACGTTAGTGTTTCCTAATTGATCACTCTGAGAAGAAACACCGAAAAATTCAGTGTAAGTATATCTCATATTTATTTATATCCCACCATACAATTATATTTACAGGTTTATCACCTAATAAGATGATGTAGTCAACTATTATTATTAAAAATATTATAAACAGCTAAACAATTAAAAACTAACAGCTTTCGATTCTAATACTTATTGCTATTACAATCGCCATGTCTATGTTATAGCAGGATCATAATATATCTCATAGAGAGCTCTCACTGTGAACAACAAATTATATATCTTTGTCTTCTGCTATACTTTTGAGAATACGGATGCGCAATCAACGGCGAAGGTTGTCTGTAAAAGATTGCTTAAGCGATAAGACCACCCGTTGTTACACCCTTTTTAGGGTTCTGTAGCCGAATGGCAAAAAACGGAACCCTTATAGTTTCGACATGTCTGTCCGTCTGTGTGTCTGTCCGTCCGTCCGTATGTCACAGCCATTTTATTCAGAAACTGTTAGGACTATACTTGTGAAACTTAGTAAGTATATGTATTCTGTGAACCGCTTTCCGATTTTATGAAAAAATTAAAAAATATTTAAAATAAAGGGGGGCTCCCCATACATGGAACTGAAACTGAAATTTTTTTTTTTTCATGAAACCTATGCGTGTGTGGTATCTATAGACAGGTCTTCAAAAATGATATTGAGGTTTCAAAACCACTTTTTCATAAAGTTAATCGTTTAAAAGATATACGCTTCTAAAGTGGTAAAATGTGTGTCCCCTCCCCTCTTCTAAAATTATGGAGTGAAATATCTAAAAAAAATATATGCTGTAGATCTTAATGTAGTCTTTCAAGCAAAATTAGTTTGAACGAGATCAAGTCAGCAGTTTTTGAGATACAGCATATTTTCTAAAACCGCAAATATAACTTTGTAATTCATACAAACACTATGAAAAACAAAGTTATTTGGCGTAGTTGTGAAAATTGTAAATAAGCTAGTTTTAAGAAATTTCGAAGTTTTTTTTTTTCAATTAAATATATTAAATTATATTTATTATAGTTACAACGGAACCCTTCATGGGCGAGTTTGACTCGCACTTGGCCAATTTTTAGTTATTA